>JANHGB010012946.1:0-21626 GCA_026283785.1 Coracopsis vasa
GCATCGCGCGCCAGCCGGAAGTAATGCACCCGGAACGCTCGCTGCTTCACTCCGCCTCGCGTAGCCGCCGGCCAATTAGCGCGCGCTCCGCGGTCACGCGGACGGCGGGGCAGAGAAGAGGTGTGGCTATTGGGCGCGCCTCAAGGACGCCCCGCCCGCTAGTGGGCGGGTCCATAGGGCAGGCCCCGCCCCTGCCGCCGCGCTCTGACTGAGCAGCATAGCAGGGTGCTCCCGGCTGCGGTCACCGGGGCCCGGGAAGGAAACGGGGCTTCCGCCTCCTGCTGCAGGCACCGTCCGGCTGCAGTGGGTGAAGTACAAGCACAGCCGGGCCGCGGGTGGCTTTAAACCGAGTGGTTTCACTTCTCGGCGCGGAGCACCGCGCTTTCCCGTCTCCAGGGATGAAGCTGATGTGCCCGGCGGGCTGGCGGTGGCCTAGCTTTGGTGTTGGCAGCGGTGCAGCCGCTCTCCGCCCCACCATGGCTCTGTCCTGTGCGCTGAGGCTACGGCGCCGGCACCCTGTGAGCGCTCTCCTGAGCAGCCTGCCTGGCTGCGACCGCAGCTTGCTGGCACAGAAGGCAGCAGCACAGCGGAAGGAGAAGGGAAAGGGCGGTGAGGGCCGCAGCCTGCCCTGTTTCTCCTGGGAGGAGAGGTAGGGCTTTACCAGAATGCTTGCTTCCAAAGCACCTGATGCGGCTCGAGCAGTGGGTTCGGGGTTTCACCTCCAGCCAGCGCTCTCCAGGAGGAGAGCAGTTCGCTCTCCAGGACGAGCCAGGGCTCGGCTGGCTTCCCTGGAGCTTGGCCTGGGGATGGGAATAACAGAAAACATAAGTTAAAAGGTCTAAGAGGAAAGGGTCAGGAGCAGAGTCGTTGTTGTACTGGCAAGCAAAAAGTAATAGTCCGTTTGATTTGCGGTTCTGTGCCTGAAAGTAGTTAGGTGCTTCAGACGCAGCTCCAAAAATCCCAGTAAGCAACAACAGCAGCTTATCCAGCTGTGGTGTGAGGTTCTCTATAAGCTTCGTATGTCCACAGTTGATGATAGTTACAGTTTGGATCATATCCACCTCACCCCTTACTCTGTTGGGGTTTGGGTTTGGCTTTGGTTTATTTTTAGATTAGCTTTTCTGTGTTTGCTCATGCTCACCCTGCCTCAGGTACAAGTAGCTCCAGGTTCTGAGGTTTATCTCTGAACTGTCAGGTTATGAGTGGCCAGGTCAGTGAGAGTGGGCAGCCTGTAATTCCTTGCCTGTCACACACAAACTGTGCATTTTACTCTGGTGGAATTAATCTAGTACAGCATTAGCAAATAGAAAAGATGCAGTAGTGGCTGGAAGTGTGAGCAGGTAGATGATGCAGGATGGATGCACCGAGTGATGAGAGAAGCATCTTGCTCCTTTAGGAGAAAACTCCAGGGACATGGGACTTGCGCTGTCCTCAGAGCAGCAATGGATTGACAAAGCCTCTGATTCAGTGAGAGAAAGCAACAGACCCCATCTGAAGTTACAATATACTATCTATCTGTCTGTCTATCTATCTCTTTATTTTCCCCTTTTCTGCCTGCACTTTGGTTTGATTTTTTTCCCCATTTGAATAATCATTCTTATGGCTTTACCATCCTAGATTCAGATCTCACCCAGGGCTTGGCAGGGTCTCTCTAGGTCCCTGTGCAGGGGAAACACTGTTCCTGGCCCTGTCCTCTAAAGGGGGATCAGAAAGATACCTGGGTTACCCAGGCATCACTGGTCAATCTGCCAAAGGCTCAACCTGTCCTCTGGAGAGCTGGTCATTGTGGTTCCTGGGTCACTCTTCCAGCCACAAGTGTGCTGCACTGGGAAGGTGCCATGAAAAGAGAGTTTCAATGTTCCAGCCAGCTTTGGTACAGAGCCTGTACCAGAAGGGTCCTGCCCATGAAGCAGTTGGTAGGGATGTTATACCATAAGGATCAGGAGGTGAGTAGCTCTGAGCACTACTGTGATGTTGTGCTTTCCAGGTTAGCAAATGCAGCAACTCCACTGTGGAGACTTCCCTACCAAGAGCAGCTGCAGGTAAGATGTATGTGGACTTTCCTCTGTTGTGTTGCCCCAGCTGTCCTATTATCCCTCTTGAGCAACAGCCCCGAGCATCTTAGTTGGGTAATGATGTGAACTCTTCAGACACTGTCTACTGGTGCTTTAATTCTTCATGAATTAAATGTGGAATGAAGTAAATGAAATTAAAATTAATTTTCTAAATTAAATTACAATTCATTTTATTTTTTTAATTGGAATGAATTAAATTAAATTAATCAAATTAAATATGTTCAAGGCTAGAACTGTGAGGTCCCCTGTGGGGGGGTGTATGTGGTCACCAACAGCACAGAAGATGGGCACTCACACATTGATCCTGCCCAGCTGGTTCACTGGGGCTTCAAGTTGGACCAAGTGCTCCGGTGTCTGTGGTCCCAGTGCTTTGGGACCTTGGCCTTCCCAGCAGTGGGTGACGGGCTGCCCACTGCTGTGTGGTCCTGTGAGAGTGTTTCTGGCTTAGGACTCCTCTGCAGGTGAAGTATGAAAGCCAGAGGAAGATTTTGCAGACGCTGGCATCTTGTCTTGAGGAGCTGGGCATAGACACACAGCAACCTGGTGGACTCTGCTGTCCTCTCCAGCCTATAGTCCCGTCGGTGAGTGTCCCAAAGGAATGCTGTTCCCTCCGAGCCACTAACAGTCTCTTGGTCAAATCCCAGAGTGTCTCATGGTGGGGATTACTTGGTTGCAGATAATGTGTCTGTGGCAGTCCTTGTTAGCTTCTGCTTTGCAGCCTGTGACTGCTGGAGAGTGAACAAGCCCAGTGATTACAAACCCTTTTTTGTGCTCAAGCCTTTCCTGATAAAGCTGTTACCATTCTGTCCCATAGAGCAATTCCTTCTTCCCCAGGGGAAGTACTGGGGGTCTCGTGCACAAACTCTGTTTCTGCATTTTGCACATTCAAGTGGATCTTCCCATGTTGCCAACAGAACACCCAGGCTGGGTTTTGGCTTTTCTCCATCACTTTTTCTTTGAATCCAAGGCTTTACTGTTCCTTCTTTCCTCCCCCAGCCTGTCATTGATGGCTACCGAAACAAATCGACTTTCTCTGTGAACCGAGGACCAGACGGGAACCCCAAAACCGTGGGGCTCTATGTGGGAACCGGCAAAGGTCAGTGCAGGACAAGGAGCTGGGTGGAAAACTGCTGGTGTGGGTTGAGGCGAGGCTTTGCTGTGACAGCCCCCATCTGAGTTAGAAGCCTGAATCCTGGCAATGCCAGCAGAAACACCACCAAGTCCAAGGAAACAAAAACCTCAGTTCATTAGCTTCTTAAGAAACACCAGCTTTTAATGTGCTAAACAGAGCAGTAAGGATGACAGCTGTGGTAGCAGCCCCTCCAGGATTTAGGGTTGTTATTTTCTATTATGCTGTTCCCATGTTTTTGCCGTGTTCCAGGAGCTTGTGCTGAGCTGGGAGAGCATGGGGGAATGTGTGCGTGTCCATAGGTAGCAGGGCAACATTGGAGCTTTTGGGATGTCTGAGGCAGCGCTTTATGTGCCCTGAAACAAAACAACTAAATACCTCTCTGTCTCTCTCCAGCAAGAAATATTGTCTGTGTGAAAGCCGACCACATGGAGAACATACCCCTAAAACACAAACAAGTAGCCCAGGTAAATAAAATAATCGTGTCTGTTCCTGGACTGTGGAATAGAAGGACTGCTATAACTTTTATATGGGAGAACATTGTCATTTTAGTTACACTGTGTTGTCAAGTCCAGTTTTATGTTTTGGGAAGTTTCAGGCCTGACTGTGATTGATGGATAAAAAATGTTGCAGCTTCTAAACTATCCCAAAGAATGAAGTTAATCAAGTGACAATTCATTTGTGTCAATCTATTAAAGTATGTTAAGAGTCACAAATTGAAATTGAGTTCCAAGAACTTGGAAAGAGCTTTCACTGAGTGTGTTGAAATCAAACAGTAAAAGATGATACTGGTGGAATGGCCACACATTTGGGGTGCACAGAGTTATGGTAAGACCAGGGCGTTTGTCTTCACTCTACTACAAGTGCTGTTTCCCCTCTGCTCAGTGCTACGAGGACTTCATCCGCCGCTCCCCCCTGGACTCCTGCCTCCTCTTCCACAAAGGTGGCCACTGGCGGGAGCTCATGGTGCGCACCACCAGCTACGGTCACACCATGGCTATCATCACCTTCCACCCTCAGGACCTGGGCCAAGTGAGTACATGGAGGACAGAGCCATGGCAAGAGGCACATGAGCTGGGTGATGGCCCCTGGCTGACCTCAGCTTGCTGGGTGTATCGCTGGGGAGAGGTGTCTAATTGGATTACCCAAACAGCCAGCTTGTCCTTTCTGGCTCCTGACAGGAGGCGCTGGCTACTCAGAAATCATTGCTTAAGGAATTCTTCACGTGTGGACCTGGAGCAATCTGTGACTTGACTTCACTTTATTTCCAAGAGAGGTATATGTCTTGACATGGGGAAAAAGCGGAAAGAAAACCACCTCCTTTTTCTCCTCCATCTCTAATCAAATTCAAATTCTACCAGTCCAGGGACTGCTTGAAGACCATGACAGATGTTTGGCTGCCTTTTGTGGATGTGGTTTTAAGATAGGCACATCTTCTGTTTTACCAGACCTGAAATATTTGAATACGCTCTGTAGCCCTACCTCATGGGAGTTACAAGCCTTGAGTTTACTCCCAAGACAGTGACACATTAGCAGCAAAACTGGGGAATAGACCCTAGGTCTGCTGTCTTCTGCGAAGCCATTTTGATTCTTTTGATGAATTACAGGCAGTGCAAATTGCAGATCCCTTACTATAAAATCAAAATTCTTTGATCCTCTTGAAAGGCTCACTTGAAATAAAAGTTGGTGGAGGGAGAACCATCCTCCCCTGCACATGAGCACCCTGGGAATGGGAATGAACTGCTTCTCTGCTGCCTTCTAACAGCTGGTTCTTGTGTGCCCTGCTAGCACCATGACACGCTGCTCTCACGAGCAGGCCCCCTTCCAGCTCCTTCATGGAGAACCACACATCTTTGAAGAAGTGCTCGGCCTCAAGTTTCGCATCTCTCCGGATGCCTTTTTCCAAGTAAACACGGCTGGAGCAGAAGCTCTGTACCAGGCAGTTGGGGAGCTGGGTCAGGTTGGTGGGGACACCATCCTCCTGGATATCTGCTGTGGAACAGGTGAGCAGTGGCTGTGTGAGCCTGGCTCCCAGGGCTGGCACTTTGTGTGCCAGAAATGATCTCCACTATCTAAAGGCTTGTTTCTTCAGCATGGATATACGGGATATTTTTGTGTCCCTTGTTTCTAGGTGCAATAGGTCTCTCTCTGGCTCGCCAAGTGTCCAAGATTATTGGTATTGAGGTGGTGGAGAAGGCAATAGAGGATGCCAGGTGGAATGCAGCATTCAATGGTGAGTTCAAACTTGCCATGGCAAAGAGTTTCGAGCTACCTGCTGAAAAACTGGAAGCAGAACTGAGCAGAGGGATGCTGACAAGTCACCTCCATGCAGCAAAAGGTGGTACTTTGTGTTATACCTGACGTCTGGTGAGACTGGCTCTGCTCAGTTCGTGCGGTTGCTTTCTGCTTCACAGGAATTTCAAACTGTGAGTTTCACAGTGGAAAGGCAGAGGCCGTGTTACCACAACTCCTGTCATCGTGGGAGGATGCCCGACCCGTTGTTGCTGTGGTGAACCCGTCCCGGGCTGGGCTCCGTAAGAGAATATGCTATTTATTTTCACCTTGAAAGCAGGGAATTTTGAACAAGCTCCATGAGACCTCTTACGCTGGCTCCAACCCCCCTGTTTAGTCTCTAGTTTCTTACCTTGGTGCTGACAGCAGCTAAAATCCCAGTCTGCTGTTTCCAGTGCCTTTGTCATGCTTTCTCTTTAAAGCAGGCAGCTCTAATATTTTCCCCATCTTTCGTAGCTTCTCAGAATCATTTAGGGAAGAAGGAGCCTCTGAAGGTCTGTGTGCAATCCCCCAACTAAAGCAAGGCCAATTTCAGAGCTGTATACAGTTGCACAGGGCTATAAAGCACAATTGAGGTTTGAATGTGTCCAAGGGTGGATACTCTCTCCTGAAATATTTTTCCCTAATACTCCCTAAGTTTCCCCTTGCTGCAGTGCATTTGTTGCCTCTCACCCTCTTCTCATGCCCCTCTGAGAAGATTCTAGCTCTATCTTCTCTCTAATCCCCCATGAAGGCACTGAAGGTAGCAAATGGATCCCTGCTCACCTTCTCTTCCCCAGGCTGAATAACCCCAGCGCTTACACACTCCTTGTGCATCCTGTGCCCCAGCCCTCTAACCGTTTAGTCATCTCCGCTGGACTTGCTCCAGTGTGTACTAGGAAGTCCCAAGCTGGTCCTGGAGCAGTCTCACAAGCGTGTGTGATGTGCAGTTGTGTGGTGCTTCCTGTGCAATCCTTCCTTCTGGAGAGCTCATGGTGGTGGTGGGTCACTGGAAAGCACGGTATCTGTTTTCCCAGATTACAGGGTTGTGCGAGCCATCCGAAACTGCAAGTCCATCCGAAGGCTGCTCTACATCTCCTGCAAGCCAGAGGGTGAAGCCATGAGGAACTTTACTGAGTGAGCAGCCTCCTCTCTTCTTTTCTTCCACTGACTTTGTGACAGAGACAGACCTGGTTATGTCAGACAAGGATATAAATATCTGACCTTGGCTTAGGAAGGTCTTTGTTGCAATTGAATTGCACTGGGTGAGTTCTGCAGGTGTGATCCAGGACTGGTCAGTGCATGGCCAGAAGTGGTTTATGCGGTACTCTGGGTTTACCTGTGAGCTATACTTGCTTGTTTAAGGTAGTGGGTATTCTTTGGGGTTTACATTCCAGCAGGATACTTTACTGCATCAGTATGGAAGAGAAAATAATGCACATGTGCTATAATGGCATTGTGCATCCTTTTCTAACAAAATAGCACATCTGCATGTGGGATACAGAGTCCACTGGGTTCGCTGCAGGGAGGCTAGCCCCAAGCTAATGAAGTACAGCCAAGGGGATTTAGTCACCTGCTGTCAGGGTCCCACTGGAGAAAACCCCAGTGCCGGACCCTGTTTCAGTTCATGATCCCAAGAATGAAATTAAGACGCAAACGAGGTCAAGTACCGTCATCAATTAGTAAATTTATTACAAATTACAAAAAGTTATTATAAAAAAGGGAAATTATTGTAATAAAGAAGATAGTGATACAAGAGATTGGAAAAAAGTGAGAAATGAAGCAAGGATTCGCGGTGCAGAGAGTGAGAGAAAGCAATAGTCACCATTGTGGATCCAGCAGTGTCCCAGGGATCCAATGTCATTGTTGTTGGTAGTGGGAGTTCTTCAGGGTTTGTAGTTGGTATCAGAGCAGAGTGTCCCCCAAGAGTCCATCAGATGTGGGTGTCTCATGGAGGTATCCTTCTGGAGTCATCCCCTTGAAGGTACCCTGTGGAGTGTATCTCGTGGAGTTGCCCTCATGGCGATGTCTCATGGAGGGTGTCCCTCAGGGTCTGTAGTAGTCATCGGTGGAGGGTGTCCCTCAGGGTGTGTAGTAGTCATCGGTGGAGAGGGTCCTCACGGAGGTGTCCTTCTGGAGTCATGTTCATGGCAATGTCTCCCTGGAGATACACCCCTTGGTGATTACCTTTTTCCCCTTTCATAATGAGCTGGGGGGAGTACCTCTGTTCTTCATGTCACGTATTACTAGTGTCTGGTGGAGCAGTTTCCCTGGTCTTGCAGCCAGCTGTTCAACTGCACACACACAGGTGTCTGCAGCAATTCTTGGGATAATGGATAGCAATTCCTCACACCAATTCTTGAGGTAATGGATGGTGAGTCTTAGCTCTTTCCTACTCATCCCTCAGGCAATAGATGGTGGAGACTCAGTTCAGCTCCTCACACCCTTCTTACAGGCAATGGATATTGGAGTCTTATCTCAACTCCTCCCACACATCTCTGAGGCAAAAGATTTCCATCTTAGCTTCTCAGACCAATCTTTGAGACAATGGACAGTGGAGTCTAATTTCAGATCAGTCTCTCACACCTGCTTAGTGTTAATCATATAGCCAAGTCTTTATCCAGAGCAGGCCCATTTGTAGGTGATAAATCTGTCTGCAGGTAACCAATGAAGGCAGTGCAAAACTGAGGATTATTTCCTAAGGGTATTAAGTGTCTGTCAGCTGGGATGGCTTGTGAGAAAGAGAGCTTTAAACCTGCCACTGACTCTTCAGCTTGTCCATGAGGTTTTCAGGGCTGGTTTGGGATTCATAATTCCACACCTCAGCCAGTGTCAGCTGAAGACTCAGAGTGATGTTAGCCAAACACGATACCTCCTTAGTACATTCTCTGTGCTACTGTACACACGATCTCCCACATGATATGCATCCCACCAAGGCTTCTGCTACTGGTCTAAAGGATGCTCTCTTTGCTTTTCACAGGTTGTGCTGCCCACCTGACCCAGGGAAGAAACTGTTAGGAGACCCATTTACCCCCACATTGGCTATACCTTTTGATATGTTCCCTCATACTGTTCATTGTGAGCTGGTGCTGCTGCTAACCCGCTGACAAGGACATAGGTATGCCAGCTCTGAGAGCTTGGGAAGCAACCTCCTGCAGTCCTAAAGACTGGATTCCACATAGTGATGGATTTTAACTTATTTTCTTGACATTTGTATTTGAAAAATAAATAATTTTGCTTTTGCTCTTGCTTTGGGTTGCCTAACACTGTTCTGTAAGGAAACACTCAGATTTCTGGGATGAAAAGGTTCTCTGTAGCATTTCATCACCCTTCTCTTCCCTGCAAACCTCTTCATGGGATGCTGGTTAAAGCAGCCTGGAAAATACGCTCCCCCTGCTATTGTGGGGTTTCACCATCAACATGCGAATATGGAATACTAAAATCCACTGTACTTTCAAGTACTGCATGCCATTAGTTCTCTGCTTGCTTCAAGGATTTTTCATGTGTTTTTCAAGTTGATGGTGAACTTGCAATGAAGAAACAGTAGGAACTAGAAATCCTCATGTTTCACTGGGAAAATGCTGACTTTTGGGGTCAGGGGAATATTTCCTGTATAAACTTCCAAACCCACTACTGAATCACTGTCAGTCCTGTGGATATGTTGGAAGCAATGGGGAAGATCTGCCTATAAAATGAAGAGAGAACAGGTTTCAGCATGTCCCATCCTTGCCATTCTCTGCTAATGCTTGTTGATAACCTAAAAATGAAGTGCCCTGTGAAAATGCCAGCAGCAACAAGTTATTTCCTCATCAGGTTGCTCTGCAATAGCCAATTCAGAAATTTGCTGTGTTTTGTATCTGTCCTGCCATGCTCACTGACTGGCAAGCTGTGATCCTTGTTCTCTTCAGCTCTTCAAAAGATGGAGTTGCTACAACCTGGAGATAGGTCTGAGTGAGCAGTTCCCTTGTGTTTGTGAACTCCACGCTGTTTGCAGGGCTCCTTTTATTCTTCTAAGTTTTACTTCTGTGTTGTATTGAAGTTACCTTTTGGTTTATCCTGGTCACCTACACCAGAGCAGAACACTTACCTGCAGTGAGGCTGTTAAATTTGACTCTTTCCTCCAGAAGAGGAGTTCCCTATCTGATTTGGCTGAATCAAGGCTGACAAACTTCCAAGGAAACAGAGAGCTGCCTCTGTTTTTCAGACTTTAACTCAAGTTCTAAGCAACCGTGAGCTTGGAATAGTAACAACAACCACCACGTCTCAAGCCACGGGAGCTTAAAATACATGGGTTTAGGAGCTGAGACTTACTACGCTAGAAAGGGGAGATGATGGGAAGATTCCTGCCAGGCATAGGAAGTGTCACTCTTGTATTATCCCATGAGAATCTTGCACACTGTTACAGTCTTTTGTTTTCAGTTAATAGCAAGGGATAGAGTTTTCCAGAAGTTGTTTTGTATCATTACACCCTGGCTTCTCACTGTGAGATCTGAATGGATTTCTGCTTAGCCTGGATATGGTCTTGCCAAAAGGAAATCTGTTGCAAATTAGAGAGGGAGAGATAATGACTTTTAATCAGAAAGTAACAGAGGATCAGGAAACCTTTCCAATACTCTCTGGTGAGCTGAACACACAGGACACTTTTTATCTGCAGTGGGGAAGGGTGGCACAGTGGCCTCACTCTTTTGGGCATCAGGTTTCAGGACAGCCATAGGGACAAGACATCTGTTTTTGCTTATTTAGGGACAAATGCACAGCAATAAACCCCCATATTGCTTAATAAATTAGTGCCTGAGCACCTGAAACTGAAAACTGTCTATGTCCAAGGGACCACTGACCACTGTTCACAGCAGGTTGCTCCCATGCCTTCTGCTAACACATCCTTGTTTTCCCAGGAGTGAGCAACTGCACTATGCATTGTGCATCCTGCATCCCTAGAACTGGCTCAGTTTCGGCTTTCTGTGTGTAATGTATGGAACGTTCAAGGAAACAGAGGATGACTTAACGGTAGGAGCAGTGGGAATGCTCATCACTTGGCAGGTGCTAGAGCTGCCTGGCTCTGCCTGCGTGGCTGCGGGGCATTAGGACCCGGAGGTTGCTGAGCGGAGGAGGCTGAATTCCCCTCCCGCTGCCATCCTGCTGCCTCTGCAGCTTTATTCCTCATCTCCTTCAATGGTGGCTGACAGCCTCCCGCTCGGGCGGGCAGCCACAGCGAGAAGGCCTCGCTAGGACTGGTTCCCTGCGCCTCCATGGCATCCCCCAGGACCATCACCATAGTCGCCCTCTCGGTGGCCCTGGGGCTCTTCTTCGTCTTTATGGGGACCATCAAACTGACCCCTCGGCTCAGCAGAGATGCCTACAATGAGATGGTGAGTACGGCAGCGGCAGCATGGAGGGAGAAACATGAGGGCTGTCTTCCCCTCAACCCTGTAGCAGAAGCAGTGTTTGCAGTGGGATATACGGAGGGTGACTGCTTTGGGACGCTGAGCGATGGGTGGGAGAGGGAAGAAGCTTATTTGTCTCTCTATTTAATGGACATAGATAGACACAAGTAATACGCACTGCCATGGAAATCCTGGCAGCCCTCGCTGGGCTCTGAGTGTATCCATGGAGAAATCTCTTGTGGAGGGGAGGGAAGGAGGACAGGGTAGCACAGCACACCAATGCCTGCAATATATGGGGATGCAAGAGTCTCTGAAAAGCAAGGTCTGTAGAAGTGCCAGACATGTAGCAGGCAGGTACAGCTGATCCTTGGGGGAATACCTACCGCTGGACTGGGGATAGGAAAAGCAGATGCCTGCTTTGGCAGCCAGATTGTCATGCTCAAAATTCCGTGCTTTAAAGCAAGGATAATGACACTGACTGTCCCTACCTCACCAGGCTGAGCAGGGATTAATTCATGACTGTGAAATGCTTTCAGATTCTTAGCTGGCAGAAGAAGACATTATTAATAGTTACCTTATTGTTAGCCTGGGAAATAAGCCTCCCCTCCTTCTGCCTAATGGAAAGGGGTGAGGAGAGGATGGAGAAGTCACTGTGTGCATTTCCTAGCTGGTGAGCTAGTGCTGCTCATCCCTGCCCAGGGCCGACCCTGCTGCAGAGCTTTGCTGGCTGCAAGCTGCAGGCAGGCAGCTGCCACATCTTGCTGCCTTGTCCATGTTTGTCCATTCTCCTGCTGGCCCCTGTCACTTTTATTGCAGTGGCTGAAAAGCAAAAGCATTGGTATAATTTTTGTGCCCCTTAAAAATACAGTGCTGGAAGTTTCCAGCACATTCTGTTCTCTCCCCTTGCTCCACCTGCCCAGCTGCCTTTGCTTAGCTCTCAAGTAACATCTGAATCGCAATGCCTCATCTGCAGCCCAGCACAGGGATCTCACAGAGGGGAATCACCAAGAGACTCAGGAGCAAGAGACAGAGATGAAGTGCCCAGGAAACAAAGCTATTAAGCTTCTGGTACATAAGAGACAGAAAAGAGCAGTGAGACTTTGCATTGCAAAATCCTTGCTCTGTAAAATATTTCACTTCCCAGTCCCTCTCTGCTTTACCAAGAGTCAGGCCCACAGTTAGGAATGATCTCCATTTTTAGAAAGATAACACAGAGGCACTCGGATGTTACACAGCACCATCATTCTTCTGTCATTCTTAATAGCTCATATTGTAACATGTTCACAGCTCATTAGGCTTTCCTGCTTTTGCTATGCTGCATACAGGGGTGGTCTGTCATGTAATGGAGACGGTGAAAACCTGATCTTGCCCATCAATAAGCATGGCTACTTGCCCCAGGCAAAGAAGAGAACGCTGTTATCTACCTGCAACACCAAACTTGAAGCTTTTCATTCAGCAAAAGCCAGACACACTAGTTTGTCTATTAAAATACTTCAAATACCAGAGTACTCCAGGACATGCTGATAGTGCATTTCTTTAAAGAGCTGTATCTTTCACAACTGTACTCTGCTCTGAGGAGAGATTTTATCCACTGATGGTTTAAAACCCATCCTTATTAATGGATACACTTGGAGTAACTGTGTCATGAGAGCTTCAATTATTTGGTAGCAAAAATGACAATGCTGTGTATTTTTGAAGTGCCAGCTCCTCTTAGGGGAAAGCAGAAAAAATTACGGAGAAATAGGGAAGTTCTGTGTGCCTCTAGTGCAAGTTTCCAAAATCCCATGGAAGTAAATCTACAATGTGATTAGTGCCTGTGGAAGCTGAACAGCTCTGTACCCGAGATTCGGCTTCCATTTCCCTCTCCCTGATTAGAAAGCAGAGAGCACAGTGGCAAGATTATCTACAGGGCCAGTATACTCAAGTGTAAGTGGAAATAATTTCAGTGTCTCAATAGCTAGGAGCTTTATTAAAATATATCTAAAAGGAAATAATTGAAAAAGAAAACAAACATACAAAACCAATAAGCCCACAAGCACCTAATGTTCAAATGCAAGAACTTAAAATGTGTGTAAGGACAGAAGTTGTTTCTTCTCTGAAACAATAAGGCAGCCATGTAAGGAGGCTTAGTCTTCCAACTTACACTGCTTCTAAACCCAGCATAAACCAGGAAGCAGAGGATATCACAGGTCAGTTTGCTTTCATCTGAGGAAAGAAAGGATCACAAAGATATATAAGCACAATAGGACTGTTGAATCTCAGCTTTCATATATAGTACCATGCTAAGATTGTACTGCCCCTAAACACTAGGATATCGTAAGTTGCTGTGAGGTAGAAAGAGACTTCTCTTTTTCCTTGATGTGCCTTGGCTTTGCAGGGACTAGATGTGTTATTTACTTAGGGACTACCTGGAGGGAGGTACTTCTTTTTTTGACAACATGGTTCTGCATTGCTAATTCTAGCAATTGTAACTTCAGATTTCAGGAGAGGGTACACCTGGCCTGGTCCTAGCTCCAGCCATGGGTGTTAGGCTGCAGTACTGTTTTCCAGCAAGGAGGCAACAACTAATAAAGGGGAATTGCAGGTTGATGGTATTAATATCCCCCCAACAGAAGCTTTAGGGGTACAGAGGGTGACGTATGAAGTGATCTTTAGGCCATACTATACAGCAATCTATTTAAATGGAATTCACCTTTGCCTTTACTTTCTCACATTGTGGTGTTCTACTATATTACTGCTTGATTTCAGAAACGAGCATACAAAAGCTACGTGCGGGCCCTCCCCATGCTGAAGAAGATGGGAGTCAGCTCCATCCTCCTCCGCAAGAGCATTGGTGCCCTAGAAGTGGCGTGTGGCATTGTTATGACACTGGTGCCTGGTCGCCCCAAAGACGTGGCCAACTTTCTCCTCCTTCTCCTTGTGCTGGCTGTGCTCTTTTTCCACCAGCTAGTGGGGGATCCACTCAAGCGTTATGCCCATGCTCTAGTCTTTGGGATCCTGCTTACCTGTCGCCTGCTGATTGCCCGCCAGCCAGAGGAGCAGCCGCCAGAAAAGAGGATCCTGTCAGTGAATGGGGATGAACAGCCACTCATCAATGAAGCATCTCCTGAGAAAGGCAAAATGAAGGTATCCTAGTTGAGTGCATGTGAGAAATACGGACCCTCGAGGCAGCTCTCTCCTGAAAATCACCCAGAAAAAAATTGTTTTTTATTTACCTATTTATATTTTTTTGTCTGTCTAAATAAAGTTGCACTTGGGGTCTGAGAGACACGTGGTACGTCTACATTGTAGTCTTGCTTTTGCTGCTGCCCTGTAATGTAGATAAACACAAGCTAGCTTTCACTGGGATAGCTTGGAGGCAGTGAACAGCCTGGCTGCAGTATGCTGGCCTCAGCAGAAGCTGCAAAACCAGCCTGAGAGCATAGGCAAAGACTTGGACAGGTAATCATGCTAGCTTGGCACTGCTGCATTGGGGAGAATACACCCTGAGTATCAGCTGAAACCTGGCCTGGAAGCACTTCTGCTACATGGCAGGCTCAGCAACAGCAGCTGGGTAGAACATAACCAGGATGACCCTGTGCTGGCTTGTGTAGCCCCATCCACAAATCTTGTTTCCTTCTCCATAGTCAAGGGGAGAAAGGGCCCTACCAAGCATAAAAGTGCTGTTGTTGTGTTTGAGAGATGGATCCCTTAGCCGCTGCTGCCTCTGTGCCCAGTCCTTTCTTTGGGCATCTGGGGAAAGCATGGGATGCACTATTTACATCTTTCTCAACTTCCACACTTTGCAGAGGCTCTAAAACTGGACAGTGGCCTGACAAAAGTCTTTTTGGCCACTTCACACAAGGCAATGGCACCTCTTTACCCTTCTTGGCAGAAAGTAAGGATCTCTGGTGAGGGGATGGGGAGCAGAACTGCCCAAAAAAGATGTGTCTGCTGTTGGCAAATAGCATCATGCTCCCTATTTCCTTGCAAGAACAAGATTCCTTTTTCCATAACTATTGCAGCTTTATAGAATTGTTGGTTACTGCTGATAGATGAGGGTCTGAACATGTCCAGGTACCTCGCTGTTTATCCCATGTAGCTTTGGTGAGCTGGGAGAAGTCCTCTCAACAGAGCCTGAATCCCTGTGTGTTGTATCTGAAACCTTAGAGAGTGTCATAAGAAGCATGTGTTACCTCTGAGACTGTTTTTCTTGATGTTTGTCTGTTTTCAGTTTTTCCTTGTTTTCTTAATTCCTCACAAAAATAAACTTTTTGAAATATAGAGAAAAATGTCTTGACAAAAAAAAATACCTTTTTTTTCCAAGAGACACATTTGAAAGTATTTTTCCTGTGCTCTAACATTGCCCCTAAAATGGGCAGAATCCTATCAGGCGGATTTCAGGGGAAGACAAGGTGATGCAGGATCAAAGCCACCTGAATATTACTGGGCTTTACATTAATAACCACAGGCATTTAAAACAAATGCTTGATCATGAAACAGTCTCAGATAAATTTCTGCTTCAGTACAGTGTGTCAGCAAGAACAGATATTAAAACTCCAGTAAAACATATCATGTCTCTATAAGAATTAATGATGGATGTTCATATACAGTATACGCAGTTTCTAAGTTTGCTGCTGAAACAGATGCAGTCCCAAATATATATGTATTATATATATATATGCTGAAAAATCTTCCTGCTAGAGCCCCTAAGAGTGATTAATTCTCTCTTACCAGATATGCACCCTGCACAAAGGAAACTACGAGCAGGCCACCTTTCTTAGACAATCTCTCATCTTTACAGACTACCTCAAGGCCATCCCAAATGCATACAGGATTTGCTTTACTTTCCAAAATGCATTTCATCTACCATGCCCTGACTGGAGTTACTAATCACTTTTTAATTCAAAACCAAGTATCACCCACTCAACCCCCACCACGATGTATTTTCCTACTCAAAGTACTCAACTTTTGAGTTCAATTGAGGTGAATTTCTACAGCCTTTTGGCCAGCTGCCCCTGATACATGCATCTAACTCCGGTACAAGTGTTTGTTTGCCTTTTGTACTGTTCTTCAGTGAAACCTGAATAGGTGCCGCAATAACAAATGTAAGAATATTCCACATAGCAAAACTTATCCTTGCAAAAACTTCAGACTATAAGAGAATTCTGAAAAACGTCCTCCTTTTCACATTTGCAGCAGTATAAATTACTGACCCCCAGTAGCGGCCGCATGATCTTTATTACAGAGGAATACAAAGTTTGAGTACAGTAACAAGAATTCTGTGTTTATCTATACTGGGTTGACCTCCATCACTGTCCCCAGCATCAGCAAACTATTTGTGGAAGCATCTTTGCTTGCTCGAGGTGACAAGGCACCAAGAACTGATTTAGCCCCTTTGTAAGACAATGATGCTTATTTACTCTTAATGTCTTTTTTCCCCCTGTGCTTTTCTTTCTTCTTTCTATCCCCAAGCTCATCATTGCAGGGGGTTGGTCTGGATGACCTTTGTGGGTCACTTTCAAACCAAATTCTATGATTCTATGACCCAGTCCTTTCAGTCTCACCCCATTACGGAGGGCAGGCACTTCCTAGCGCCATGTTTCCCCACTGCAGCGTGATAAGGAGCAAGATCTATTAGAGGAGGGGTGCCTGTCCTGCAGCCCACCTTAGGGCTCCCCAAAACTGCTGACCCGCCCGCAGGACCTGCCCAACATCTCCACCCGCTGTTAAAAACGGGACAAAAAGAACCATCGCATCCATCAACCGTATCAGCGCTCCAACCCTTTGCGCTCCAATATCCCCCGCCATCCGCCTCCCACCGCCGCACGCCACCGCGCAGGCTCAGAGCCACCCTGGGCACGACGGTGCCGCCGCCTTTCCCGCCCAGAGGAGGAGGAAAAGAAAAGGAGCAAAAGAGAGAGGAAAAGGAAGAGAACGAAGGACAGGAAGAGGAGGAGCGCTTGTGGGGCGGGCCCGCCTTGCGCGGCTGATGTGCGCATGCGTGGAGGTTTGAACTGAAGGGCGGTTGGCGCTGGCGCTAAGTGAGGTAACTGTGGCGGGGCTCTGGGTATGGCAGCAGGGACAGCCCCGGAGCGGCTTCTTACCCCGGCAGCGGCCGCCGACTTTGGGGCTACGGAGCCGGCGTGTCCGAGCGCGGCGGTGGGGCTGGGCCGCGAGGGCCTTGTCGCCTTCCATTCCCTCAGGGCCGCGTCGGCTCTGCTGGGGCCTCCGGGGGCAGCCGCTGTGGGGAGCCGGAGGGAGAAGGGTGTCGGCTGGGAAGGGATATTCGTGCCCAACATCCGTGTGGAAGAGCCTAGTACTGATGAGCTGTGCGGTGTTGGGCTCGCCCTTAGTACGAGCTGGTGTTACAGCCTGTCTGGTAGTTCTGTTTTAAAGTCTGGAGGCTTGCTCGAACTCGCCAAAGCTTTCTGGTAGAAATCCTGCAAGACGAAAGAAAACTAAATAAACCCGTAAAACCAGGTGGAGCAGATGCCAAGGAGTCTGTGAGAAAGCTGTTGCTGTACTCCAGGTGTGATAAATGAGGGCTGTTGGCTTGCTGTGCTTCCTGAACCACTTAGAGCATGCTCAGGTGGTTCAAGATGCAACAAGCAAGATTCCAGTGTTTGGGATCTTCTGTAACTCTTGTATCATGTCAATCCAAGAACGGGATAGTTGCTATCAGGAGTTTTCAGTGTTCTGAAGCATTTCAGTTATTCTTGGTCACTGTCACGTAAAGCATCTTTGTGGGAGTTGTGATGTGCTCGGTATTGTCCTTTAATACTGGGGGGGTACATTTCACCTGAAGTCAGTAGTTGTCATTTGTAAATGTGAATACCCTGTGTGTGTATATCATGTGTGCCTCAGAGGAGGTTGTGACACTCCTAGCCAGAGATTTGTTGTTGATATGCTGCACGGAGAAGTTAGTGACAAACCTATAGAAAAATAGGGATGATACTAATGTCCTAAGAGCTGAAGAGGGAGTATGCGTTGAAAATCATTCTGGTTTATTGTGTCAGGAAAGCCTGGAAGCAAAAGATAGGCTCCAGCAATCCAGGGACATGCATCATACTAACAAATCCAGGAAGCTGTAGCAAAATTTCATGTTTTGTGGGTAAAAGGTTGATCTCTGCAGTGTACTGAGGGAAAAATGCTGCTTTTCATGGTTGCATTTCATCAAGGGCTAGGTTGGTAGGTCTTCTGCTTCACTGGGAAGTTTACCAGAAATATATGTTTTTCAATCTTGGCTGTTACATAGAAAGGTTGCAGAAGAATCTAAATTTTGTAAAATAGGGAGATAAGTGTTGTTATGATCATCTAAAATCTGTACATTGCTTCAGGAAAGCATGACATGTTGACTGTTTATATTGACATACATAATACGTGTAATGAAACTTGGAAGAAAATTGTGGATTGTGTTGTGTTTTGCTAAGTATCTGATTATGTTAGGGTTTGGGTCAAAACCTATATGAAATATTATATCATTTGTAATTGAAAGGAGTTTGTGTTAATTTTTACCTGTGATTTGTTTTCTTCCCTTTTTGAATCAAAGAAAGAACGGAGTTTTTGATACACTGTTGTTTATGCATGTTCCAAGTATATTGTATGACCTTTTGGAAGGCAGGTGGCTCTAAATGATTTCCTCTGAAGTTACCCTATTACATTATGCAGGATCCTTCTAAAAGCTGTTCTTTTCTTGCAGGGAATTGGCTTTCTGATATTCTTCAGCTGTTGGAGGTTTATCTATTTTCTTGCCTTCCTGTAATGAAGGATTGGAACCCATGTGACAAATGAGTAAAATTCTTCAATCTCAGTTGGGAGTCTGAAAAGATGCTGCGAAGAAAGAGTTCTAAGACCCCAAATGAGCCTTTGCAACATCGCCAGAAAAGCCAGTCTGATCTCTCTGCATGGTTAAAAGTGGGGAGAGTTGACCCTGAAAAGAGTGTCCAGGATCATCAATCTCTCAATGACCAGGAAAATAACAGCAAGCAGGAAAACTCCCTTGAGCCAGCTTTGAGCTACTTTGCAAAAGGTAAGAGCAGTTTGCAGGTTAGCTGCCTAAGGTTGAAAAGATAACAACTAAATTCTTAATAACAGCAATAATAATAATTTTTTAAATATCTATTTTTATCTGCTGTTTTCCCTCTATAATGCCTGAACTTTGTAACATTTCTTTAATATCTTAAAAGGATTTTCCCTTTCTGTTAATATGTAAGGAACCCAACAAAAAACAATAGCTGTAAGGACAGTTCAGAGAAGTTTTAAATGGTTTATTTTTGATTCAGAAGTTTTCATCCTTGTTTGTCATGTTTTGTTTTTTTATTGTTTTGTTTTTGGGTTTTTTTCCCTAGTTCAAGACCGTGTTTCATTGAAAACGAGCAGTGCTCTGCAGAGACACTTGGCTACTGTGGAAAGCATTGCCCTGCAAAGAGGTTTACCCCCTGAGGCATTTAATGTATTGCTAAGCACAGCACTCAGTGGCAAACTTGGTAAATGTTTTTATACTGTTAATGTGTCTTCTGTGTATGTCTTTTATTCCCCACACCCCCATCAAATCTGCTAGAGTTGATGTGTTTATGGGGACTTTACTGTTAGGTACTTCAGTATACAATTAATATTTGAGATGCATCAGTATAATTCCTGAGTTCACACTAAAAATAACCTCAGTTCTTGCTCCAGGTGGGTGGTATCCCAAAAATACAATTACTTGTTACAAATATTTTTTTAAAAGCTGGTTTCCTTTTTCCAGAGTTGCAGGTGTCTGAAAGGCTGAAAGTGTGACATTATGTCTGTTCCTTGTTGTAACTGTTTGCGTAGCTTTCTTTTACCCAAGATCAAAAATAATTGAACAAACTGACTTGTTGCTTTAGTGAAAATTGCCCAAACTAAGATGCTGTCCTAACAATCAATTCAGCATTGTGAGGGCAGATCTCATGCTGCTTTCTTAGATGTGGCGGCCAACATTTATTCTTCTAAATAATGAAATGCTCAATGAAAAAAGGAACCCTAAACTTTCCCTTCCAATGCAAGAGGAGCATACAGGATTCTTTCTCCATTATGCAAGTAGTGTTGTGCTTTTCTTGATTTAAATTACTGACTTCTCTCTAGAACACTGATCTGCTGATGTTTGGCTTACAGTCATATACTCTTGCTGAGAAATTAGTTGTATTACCAGAAGCTTGTATTACTTTTGGTTGTCTTGCCAAGAGTCTAAAAGCTGTTTCAGTATTAAAATACTCAGTATTCCATTTTCTTTAAGTTGGAAAGAAATATTTCTCATCATTTTGAGGTGTAGGTAAGTCCCTACTAGATTCATGTACCCTCTTACTTTAAGCAGTAAAGTGCTGAATAGTCTTGTCCAGAGGGAATTTTGAGCCAAGCTGCAGAACCATATTGAAGAATCCTGTTCATAAGCACCATCTTATTTTAAATTGTTTGTTTTCCAGCTGATACAGTGAATACTCGTTTACTGAAGAGCCTTATTCCAGAGTCAGTAGTACCAGAAAGTTCTGTGGTTTCAGCTGTATCATGGCTCTGTGTTAGCAAATGCTCAAGCAACATCCAGGTAACTCAGTAAATGTTTACAGTAGTTATTGCTTCTGCACAGGAATGATGAGGACAGATATTTTTTTTTCAGGGAGCAAAAATCCTGAGGTTTTAATGTAGAAGGTCTTACATAAAGATACTGTCCTTTAGGAAGATTGGCAGACGCTCCCATTGCTGAAACAGCAGTGGGAACAGAGGGCACTATTTAAGTATGAGTGGAAATTTGCACAGTTTCTGTGTGAAGATACTGACCCCCACCTTGCTACAATCTCCTTTCGGGTAGTTGTACAGAGTGATAAGGTCTCCCTTGAGCCTCCTTTTCTCCAGACTAAACAACTCCAGTTCCTTCAGCTGCTCCTCAACACACTTGTGCTGTAGACCCTTCACCAGCTTTGTTGCCCTTCTTTGGCCATGCTCCAGCACCTCAATGTCTTTCTTGTAGTGAGGGGTCCTCAGATCACATCTGAGGGTTATCACATATTCGGAACTGAGCTGCTTTTTCCATTCTGATTTGGCAGTTGATGTTGTTGGCATACATTCTTACACATTTGAACTAGCCCAGTTCTGTTTGTACCTATGTTGTCCTTGAGAGTAGCATGTATCCTTAATGATTTTCTCTCTTAAACTGGCTAGTGACTGGTCTGGCTTGTGTTTGCCCATCACTTAATGTAATACGGGGTTTTTTTTCCTCTATGCAGGTGCTTTTTTTAAGATGGCTGATCACAGTTTTTGACTTCATTGATCACAAGGAAGACCTTCGTGCACTCTATGGTTTCTTCTTTTTCTTCTTGCAAGAGGAGAAGATGGTAAGGAGAGCTGAAGAACATATGGAATTGACAAAAACCTAAATGTTCATTAGTAGTATTCATGTTAATGTTTAGAATTAGTCTGGAGTAGCTGTTGGCTAGAGACCATTTTCTGATGCCTAGAATTTATTTTGTGGTTTTTCATTTTGCATTTGAAGATTGCTGGGTGATTTAGCTTCAGAACCAGGGAGGTATGGAAGGATTATTTCAGTTTCAATGCTGTGGTTTGGTTGTTTAAAGAATTGCTATTTTGCATCAGAGTGATAGTATATACGGTCTGAATTCCCAAGAGTAACTGTGCTGTAGTAGAGTGTGCTCTGTCTCATGGGGACACAGGGATGACTTGATGCAGTCAACTGAATAAACCAACATTAGTTTGTGAATCCTTTATGTTGCTTTAGTGTGGTCAGCAGCACCAGCAGGATAGTTCATTGCT
>JANHGB010012947.1:0-10966 GCA_026283785.1 Coracopsis vasa
ATGGGGAAATGGGACTGAAAGACATTCCGGTGACCTCCTGCTTCTCTGTGGAGCACACTTGAGTCCTCTGGTTTTCGGACAGTATTCAAAATCTCTGCTCACAGAATGAACCCCAACATGAAGATTACTTTACATGTCTGCAGTACTACACAGACACTGATTTGGATGGCTGTTGGTGAGCCTGGTAAAGTCTTTTGTTGTGTTTTGTCTCTCTATGAAATAACAAAGATGAAAAAAGATGCCAAAGGGACAAAGAACCAAATAGCTAAGCAAACCACAGAAATGAAAGCTTACCAAATTTCAGCTTTGCTCTTTTCCCTTCACCACCCCCCAGCCTCACTTTTAATCCTTTGTGGTCCATTTGCATCCATTTACAGCATGTAGTTCTGTAATTTTCTCTGCACCAAATCAGTTACTTTGCTTCCCAGTGTAACTTGCTTTATATATTCCATGATCATAATTATGCACTTGTGCATTTGAGTGTATTCAACATACATGTATAATCGTGTTGATAAAAGCCTGTAAGCATCTATTAAATGTTACTGGCTTTAGACAGACACCTTCTCCTTTACTGTTCAGTTCACTGTTGTGAGAGAGCTTAATAAAACACAAAAAGATGAACTTTCAGTTACATTAAGCTCAAATTAACTTTATGTACAGCAATCTATCACTATGAAATTCTGTTTGTATTATCAGGATTATTCCCTTTCAAAGACCACTAGACCAATACAACCCTTGCATTAGATTTCAAAGCCCTGTTGACTTATTCTACAATGTGGTCTAATGTGCATCCACATAAATAGTGTCTACTGCAGCCAAATTAAAGAAAGTATACATAATAATCAATAAGTATTCAGTATTTTTTATTTTTATATATGTAATTGTATATAGGTATTTTATATGTATTTGTAAGCAATTATTATATATGTATTTTTATATGTATTTTATTTAGCATCCACTGCTACATGGCAAAATGACTGCAAATGAAAACTGGTTATTACGGTATTATATTCTGCTTCTGGACTAGATTGTCCATTCTCATCTCTGCGGTTTGGTGCTGAATATCTAAAGCACAAGTTCCTTCAACATGCACAGGAAAACAGCCTTCCACTTGAGGAGACCACAGCTCAGTTCAGCATCAGAAATTAATTCCAACACTTCTGATCCTGCTCCAGAACTTCTGGTCACACTCAGCTCCACATCAGCTCAATCTACATTTCTATACCCACATCACATTCAGTCATTTTTTTGTGAGGTGCAACACTGGTTTCTCAGTGAAAGCTACTTCAAAAACACCCTTTGGAATGAGAAGAAAAGATGAAGTCTGAACAAGTCATGTTCCTCAGTATGATACAGCTCTTGTTAAGAACAGAAAGTGTGTACAGAAAGCTAAAGCATGCTAGAATGAGAATGGTTTAGTTTACTACGGACTCTAACATCTCTACTGCTAAGGGTCTAGGAAAGGGAAAAAGCTCTCCTCTTTAATGACAGACTAAGGAAGAATCACTATAATCCCTTTCAGTTACTGAAAATAATGTTTTCAGAAAATATAAAGAAAAGCTAGGATAAAAATTTAACCTTGGATCATAGCCATCATACTGCATTTCTAAGCATAGACTTGGAAAGATTTTTTTGGTAACCTCTTTAAAATAGTCCTAAATCAGAGTATTTATTCTGCCACCAGCATGTGAAAATTAATGCACAGAAAATTAATAGAGCCTGTTTTGGGTAAGCACTTCATGCCAGTTTAAGAATCTAAGTGACAAAGACTTTCTTCAAACCACTAGTCAGATTTGGAAAGAAAAGGCCCACCCAACCCCACAGTCCTAGGAGTATTGTCACAGACTGCTGCTGCACAAGTATAGCAGACTGAACCCTCTTAAGGGAATATAAACTAACGAGAATATAGGGTTTATCTAGAAAGATTTTAGCATGAATTCCTACTATTTTTTTAATGCAGTCTATAGTACCAAACAGAAGAGGTATGAATTAGTTTAATCCATCTTAATACTGTTTTTTATTACTTTGCTCTAATAACCTTATCCTAGCTCTCTTCCACCAGCGTACAGATTGCTGCAGCTAGGCTTGCTTAGATCTGAGCCTGAACTTGTAGCTAAGAATGAACGACCAGATTTTGGTGGAAACACACTGTCACAGTAATCTATTGATTTTCAAATACAAGAAACTTCAGCAACAGTGGAGAGTTTATAATCTCTAATTGTCACTTGCCGATTTTCATAGATGGCCAAGAAGATGAGAATTTCTCTTTATTTCTTTTTTAAGTCAAATATTCGACACCCATTTAAATTAGAAAACAGGAACAGGTAGCATTGTCTCTAGCTGACTTTAATGCCGGCAACCAAATTCCTGACTGGAAGCATTTTTCTTCCACTCCACAATGATGGAAGCAATCCTGCTTGACTTTGCAACAGAACACACGGAAGAATTTATTGAAAATGGATTTGGCTGGTGTGTAGCAAAGACCACCACCTGTTCCTAAGAAACTGGCTGCTCCACTTCCTGGCTGAGAAGTATGGCCTCTGATCTGATCTGTAACATCAGAGAGGCAGGGGCTTGGTCTCAGGTCTAGGTCAAGCATACAATGGGGACAGAAACATTGACATGTACTATCCTGGTTTTGATTGGGATAGAGTTAATTTTCTTCCTAGTAGTTGGTATAGTGCTCTTTTGGCTTTAGTTAAGAATAATGTTGATAACACACTGATGTTTTGGTCGTTATTAAGTAGTGCTTACCCAAATTAAGGACTTTTCAGTCTCATGCTCTCTGCCAGTGAGGGGAGGGGGGTACAAGAAGCCAGGAGAGAGTACAGCCAGGACACCTGACCTGAACTAGCCAAAGGGGCATTCCATACCATAGAACAACATGCTCAGTATATGAGCTGGGGGCAGTTGGCAGGAAGGTACCAATCGCTGCTCGGGGACAGGCTGGACATTGGTCAGCAGGTGGTGAGCAACTGTATTTGCACCACTTGGGTGTTTTTTTGTTTGTTCTCTCCCTCTTTATTTCCTATTATTATTATTGTATTTAACTTTATTTTCATCATTAAACTGTTCTTATCTCAACCAATGGATTTTGCCTTTTTTTTCTTGATTCTCCTCCCCATCCCACTTGGGGTTCAGGGTGGGGAGTGAGCAAGTGGCTATGTGGTACTTAGTGGCTAGCTGGGCTTAAACCATGACAGTTCTGATTCTGAATATTCATTAAAAATAGCAAAAGAAAAGATTAATTTGGTGCCTAAGAAATACATTCAATTAATTGTAACTGCCTATGGTTTTGCTATTGCTTTTCAACTGCAGACAAATTTTTTTTCTTGTTTATGCTGAAGAAGAACAAGACTAGATACAGCAGCATGTAAGTGAAAAGAACCTTTCTGAACAGTTTAGGGCTGGGTTATCATAGTTAGGTAAATCACCCAGCACATCCCTAGCTCAAAGAAATGTCAAAACCCCATCACTAATTTCTTAGCCATAGATGCCACTCATTATACTGTGATTGCCCATCTTGCTTTTCTGAGCCCCACAGAAATTGTGTATAACTGCAACTAAGTATTTCCCCCTGACTGTCATCTCCAAACAGATAATTGTTTTCCAGTATAACTGTTGAGAATTTTTCAGTTTTATACTCTTCCATGTGTAAACCAAAACCAGCTATCACATTTTGAGATGTTTGAGGAACATGAAGTTACTAGAAACTTAGCAGACAAAACTAGAACTAAATGTTTCTTCCAGTTCTTTCAGAATTACAGATGACATTTTTTTTTGCTGATTTCTTAAGCAGAAGTTTAGTTGGTCTGTGTCTATACATTCCTCATATGAAATTAATTGTCTTGCTAGATTGCCACATCCTTTTAGTTAAGCAGCAGCAAAGGTGGAATGTGCAAACAACATTCCATTTCTGTAACCATTTCCTGTCTTTGACTTGCAAAATTTATAACCACAAAACGAATTAATATTTTTCCATTAACAACTGATCAGTACACTACAAAGAATTTGAAAAGGTTTCGAACAGGTAACTGTTCAAAAGGCATTCGAACAGGTAACTGCATCACTTGCAGTTCCACCTGTGAATAAGAAGACATAATCAGATGTGTTCAATATAATTGTGTTCAACATAGAATCATAGAATCGCTAGGGTTGGAAAGGACCTTAAGATCATCTGTTGTTTATTTCACAATTGTCTAAAATACTTTTTCAAAAGCATTCAGTAAAGAAAGATAAATTCTTTATCATCTTACTGAATCTAAATGTGATATCTGATATGACACCAAGTCACTATTCCAAGAAATTATACAGATGAAACAAGTTCTTTGTAATGGCCCAGGTATCAAAGAGGCTCAGAATAAGACTGGCGAGCTGGTATGTGATAACCTCAGAACGGAAAAACACATTCACTTCCTCCTACAGTACCTTCCATGATCTATCCTTGATATGATCTATCTTCATATTCACATGCTGCATAACAGGACCAACCATAACTGCTTCAGAAACCTCCAACTCTTCTCTCAACAAAACAACCCATAATGACTATATTCCACAGAAATACAAAGTAGTAAAGAGATTTCACCTTTCACAAACCCTGCATATTACCTACAGTATCTAACTTGCATAAGACAAGTAGATAACTGATTTTGCACCACTTAGTTCTAAATGCAAAACTGATTTCTTAATCTTGGTCACACTGACAACACGTGAACAAAGAATAATAATCAAAAAAATAAGCCCCTTAAATAGATAGTTAGTTGAATGTTAGTGGAATGTTAGTGGAATGAAGGCTTTTTATTATTATTTTAAGTATTTTAGAGGCATTCAATTAATCTGCTACAGTGAAAGGGTCACATAAATACTTATACTGCCCTTAATACACTTCTCATAGAAAAAAATTACCATAAAGAGAGTGCCACTCAACCTCTAAATTTCAAACCACATGCACTTCAGACTTTTCTAGAGGACTCAGCAGACCACACTGTGTTAATTTTCCTACAGCTGGCATAATAATACTAGAGCAAATATATATGTAACAGTATATAACAATAATAGAGCAAACAGAGCAAACTATGCATCCCTATTTTATACAATGCTGACTTTAATTTTTAAATGCAATATTAAGTATATTCACAATCATACCCTACCTACAACAAAATGTTCAACTTGTAATTGGATAGAGAACTTCTGTAATTATTACACAACAATTTAAAACCAAATACAAGTTCACCAAGCTAAAGGAAATTACTAACAGTTTGTGAGAGTCTCCTAACCTCTAACACAAAAAATAACAAAATATGAGATCTCAGAATTATTTTTGCAGTCCTGTCCAAGAACATTATATATCACGCACAAGAAAGTTAATTCAGGTGCTTTTCACTACAAGGAGTTCCTTGTTTCAGCATCTGCTAGCATTTCAATCCTACCTTCAGGATATTCAGCTGTCAGTACATTTCTGTAAAGTGATAAAGCCACAACAAGTCTGACAGGACACGACAATCCTAGGGATGACTTAACAAACTTCTGTGAACTTTAGAAGCCATAATAGCTAAAGACACTGTGTTTTGCACTACATTACATTACAAACGCCTTACCTCTTGATGGAAGCAGTATAATACACATCAGTAATAAGGAAAGCAAAAGGCATATAACCACACCAAAAATTATTTTTAGCCGGGTCTGCAGGACAGAAACAAACAATAATTACATTTCTAATATTGTCTGTAGCACGCTTCTATGGCTTCTAAATAATTAAATGCTTCCACTCTAACTGCTGCAATCCGTACAAGCAACAAGCAAAAACGTCCCTGCAGTACATTTGAAAGTACTTTCCTTTCCTTTTTCTTTAAAACAAATACTTTCACATCAGAGCCTGGCCTTGTGCAATAGCTGACAGTTGAGAACAACAGATATAAATGTTACCAAACACAGAATTCGGCAGCATACCGACCTTCATTTTCCTGCTGTATTCTAAAAGAATGTAAATTCTCTCTTCTGGGTGTTGGTCAGTGGATATAGGAGAGGAGTTTGAAAAGGCAGTGTCTGTTTTCACAGTTGGAGGCCAAACCTCTGGCAGACTTCTCTTTTTTTTTTCTTTTTTTTTTTCCTACATACTTTTGAAAACTGTGCCAAATTTCAAAGGGTTTCCATAAAATTAGAAACACACTTTTGGGGAAGTTTTAGGACCAGAAATGGACAGTGGGTGGCTATACGGGTGGCGATTATATACTTCCCACCAACGTGAGCTATAACCAACATCTGCTTACACTAACTTGAGGGTTTTATGACTCAACAGTTACTTGATATGTACTGTTTTTCTCTGAGAAGTATCTACTGTGTATTTTGGCAATCCTCACATTCTCAGGACATAATCATGACCTTATTTCTGCTCTCTACAGCAAAATTCAAAGAAAACCCCACAGCTTTATTGTTTATATATAATTTATGTATATTTACTTTCTGAAATAATAAATGATGGCATAAGAATGCAAAACAAGCAGCAGAAACAGATACAATTTAATGTCTTCCACATGTGAGGAGAACTACATTTTTTTCTCAGAAAACGATAAACTTCTTTAGGCCATGTAAGGAGAATGTAGAGAAGTAAATATCCACAGGCCCAGTGCAAATTCTGAAAGAGTGCTTAAACCACCAACTGCACATATTTTATTCAGCTCACTGAAATGAGGTCAACTGAAAACAGGGAAAACTTCTCTTGAGACCGCAGTGTCAAGTTACATAAGAGATACCTCTGCAGCGAGAAGAATCGCTCCAGAAGCGAAGCAGCAGCATGCCATGCTCATTAGGCTGACTTTACCCACGTACTCTTACTCCCTTTGTGCCTCGGAGCCGCTCAGGGAACCGACGGCGAAGGGGAGGCCGCGCCCCCAGCCGGGGCCGCGAGGCTTGTGAGGGGGGAAGCAACGGCAGGGCGGGGAGGGGCAACTAACTGTCGCCGGGCAGCGGGCACGCTGCCCCCTAGCGGCAGTGCGCACCGTGGCGGAGCAGTCCGGGCTGAAAAAAAGACAGAAACGGTTAAAGGAGGCACCATGTCTTGGGGTGGTAGCGCCGCTGAGTCTGCCCCGCACAGCCCCGTATCCCGCAGGTAGCCGGGTCCCTCAGGAGCGCTCTGCACGGTCAGCTCCTTCCTTCACCGCTCGTTGCTCTTCCCCAGCACCGCCCATGCTTTCAGGCTTGCTGGCGTGGCTCCGTGAGGTTGGATGCTGTTTAGCACATCTGCACATGCCTTGCAATGCACAATAGCTTATTACCGATGTCCAGGTCTCAGAAGGATGGTCTCAAAAAGGAAATCCTTCCAGTCCTCCTACCACAGAGCCAGTATCATTCTTTCAGATGCTTAACCTGAGTATGAGTCTAGGCCCCACATTTCAGATGTATTAGGAAAAACCCAACCAAACAACCAACCAACAAAAAATCCCAAACAAGCAAACAAAGCCCCCAAAACCAAAAGGGGGGCAGTATCATACTCTTCACAGTATTCATTCTTACAGTGTCCTGGCAGGAAACCAAGGACCAGCCAACAAACCAACCAACCAAGGACCTGTGCAGGGTGTTCTGCCTCACAGCCATGGGTTCAGGCTTTGTGTTATGTACAGAAGGGCATCAGGTATGGCAGCAGCTGAACTAAGCTACAACACAAAGCCTGTTGTCCACTTATTGCCTGTAGCTTCCCAGCCATTACACATGGTGCCCATGCCAGAGGAGACACAGTGCCTGGCAGTAGGCCTTCCTCTGCTTGGCCTCCACAGCCTGCTCAGGGCAGCCAGGCCCAACTGCACCCCCAGGCCAGGGTCAGTTTCCTTCTTGCTGCTGCCTCAGCCTACCTGGCAAATGTCAACCATCAAAGGCGGCCATAAACCAACAGAACATTCACTAGATTTGACATGAGACTTAGAGACCACTGACTGGAAGTTGCAGGTTGGGCTTCAGCATTCTTGATTTTGCATGTGGAGTCTGCTGAATGACCTCACCTTTCTCCCTGCATTAGTTTTGTATTTCTCTTCTGTGCTTAACACCAAAAAGGAAAAAATAAGAGGGTGAGGAAGGGAGTGCAAAATGGTGGTGCCTCTGTGTGAAGTCAGACACGGGGACTATGATTTTTCAGAGGAGGCTAAAAAGGACCAAGTACCCAAATCTGACTGAAATTCAGTAGAACCCCTCTAGCTTCTTTCAAAATCAAAAATGAGATTAAATAGGTTCCCTGTCACATGAAACTGTCCAGCAGAAGTTTGACTAATGTTTTACAGAGAAATAAACCTCAGTGTATTACCAACAAAGATAGTCAAGTTACCACCTTAGCCTAACAGTATGGGCGGGAAGCTGGAATTTGAACCCTAACCATTACACCAGCCTTGGTGAGGCAGCAGCTCATCTGGGCAGTGTTTTGGAAACATTCCTTATATTATATTAGGCTTGGGGCGATTTTTGAAAAGATATTAAAATCAACTGTCTGAAAAAGTGATATGAAACATGCCTTATTTTTCCATAAACCCAGTTTCCCTCTCTCCCTAGTTCTTGTCACAACAACAAAGTACGAGTTATACCAGATGAAGTTTCTGAGTAAAATCCATTCTGTTGACATAAGCCATGCAAGGAAAAAGAGCTGAAAAGGCTAAAATACATTGTTCCTGATACACTGTATATGAAGAGCAGAGCTGAGCTCAAAAACAATAGGTTCCTAACAAGATAAACCGCAGCTACTCAAAATTCCCAAAACAGAACAGAATTGTGACAAATAATTTTTCCCCATGTAACTCATGATTCTTATTCATATTTCCAAACAGCTACTTATTTCCTAGCATTCTGTGCTGCCATATGCATTTTCAATAACACAGTTCAGAGAAATAGATTTTTTTCCTACCAACATTGGTTATTTCTGACAACCAGAACATCACAAAATTGCAAATGGAGGTTTTGATCAGGCTACTTTTCATTTCCAAATCTGCAGCTTCCTCTACTGAATGCATACTTAAAGAATGCCTCAAAGGAAATGCTTCAAACTCACATGATCTAAAAGACTTTACTTACTATATGCTGCATACTATGGTTTGTTTGTTTTGTTTTGTTTTTTTCTAATTTGGAAGTCTAATTATTTAGGCATGTGCTGTAGTAAGATTCACAAAGATTTCAGCATTAGAAGCAAAGCAAAATTTACCTGGCAAGTTCCGTATATTGCTCTTAACACCTGAACTCCCTTCTCTGGACTGTTTATACTAGCGCCAGTGAATAAGCAAACAGCAATTCTTTCAACAAGCAAAGCTTTTCCTAACTCCTGCAACATCGGAACTTCATAATGTAAGATAGAAATAAAAGTGTAACGAAGTTAGAAAAAGGGTGAATCAGTTGGAGAAATGGAAAAATTATGGAACAGATAACACCTACATTAACAGATAAACATACTCAGTTTGTATGGCAACTATCCAACCAGTTATGCAACTACTCTGAGGTTACTCAGTATTTCTATTTCATAGATGAGGACATGAAGATTTACTGATATAAGTTGTGCATGACATCAGAGCAAAAGTTGATAAAATAATGAAAATGTAACTAAAGCTTAACCAGTTCTTAAGTAGCCATACACATAGCTAGACAAATTCCCAACAAGTAATAGTTTTTCTTCTTTCCACATTTGTGAACAAATAAAAGCTGTAAGTAGAATATACAATCAGGATTTGTCACACTCCCTGGAGGACTTTGGGTCCATAAAGGCAATAAATGCAAAAGTAACTAGCAGATAAAATATGGCAATTTAGCTTGTTTTTTACAACTTCATACTTCCTGCATGAACAATATAGGCATGCTTTACAACCCCATTCAGAGACAATAACTTGAAGTGGAAATTTCTTATCCTACACACCAGAAGGATTCATTTGAGGTTCATAATGCATTATGCTGAAATGAGATTGTGCAAACACTCTTTAAGCTTTGGTGATAATGTGGCTGAGTCACGCTGGGAACTGGGAGTGTACCAGCAGCACACTGGTGAACTACAAGAAGATCAGGCATGTTTGTGATACAACCCGGTTGCACTTAAATATAGAAGAAGAAATACAACTGCATATGCTGTTGTCCCTTCGAATAAAGGGAAGTGTCAAAAGCTCAGATATCAGAAAATCTACTCTGCATGGAAAATTATTTGTTTGAGGACCCAGCAGAAACCTATGTAACAATATAATCTTTCAACCAGGGTTTTACGCTTCTTTAAAAGTGCTGAAGAAATTACTTCAGACTCCTGAAAATGCTATGTACAGTGATTAAGTTACATAACTATAGCAACTAATTAATACAGAAATCCAGAGATGATCTGGATGATGACAATTTACCAAGAGAAACTATTCTAATAATGAATTTTTAGTATATTTGATAGCACTATGCACATGAACAAATTACATCTTGAATTACAATCATGTGTGATCTCCGACATTTTAAAATAGATTCTTAGATCAATGTGTAAAAGGTGTAAAATTTGCCCAGAACTTAATGCAAAATCATCAGAATCCAGAAGTAGCCAAAAGCTTCGGTATTCAGCAAAAGTGTTACAATACAAGAGAGAATAACTTAGTTTCCAAGAAAAATAGACGAGGGGAATGGTTTAATTTTTTTAACTAAGTATCTAATACTGAATAAATAAATTGGTGACAATTTCATGTTTGTTCTGCCCTGCACAATACATAAAGGTAAGAAGAGCATTATAAAACGATATACACAAATATAAACCACATACATTACAAACTGTTTACACCCCTTGTCTCCCAGTGGCCTTTGTGAATTAGTTGCATTGTTCAAAAATATCTGTGAAATTGCTGTGTCTTGAAACATCTTTGCATATATAATCTCTTAACTCTCAACACACTTGATTTCTTTTTAAAGTCCAAAGCTAATTATTTGTATAAATCACTGTTGTGTAATAATTTCAACCTATAAACCAGCCACCATTTCTGTA
>JANHGB010012948.1:0-14663 GCA_026283785.1 Coracopsis vasa
CAGATCTCAATAAGCACCCACATGGGACCTGCACCAGGCACTTGTTCCCGATGGGCCTACATCTGTGCACATGGAATAGACAGACACACACAATCTGTGCACATAGAACCACAGAACAGCCATAGGCACACACAGCCTCAAGGAAGGTCAAGCAGCAGGGACAGGATCAGCCACTTCATAGTGCCAAGCAAAGGAGGAAGATGTTGGGTTGAAAGGGACCTTAAAGCTCATCCAATTCCATGGGCAGGGACACCTTCCACTGGAGCAGGGTGCTCCAAGCCCCATCCAACCTGGCTTTGAACACTGCCAGGGATGGGGCAGCCACAGCAACCAGAGTCCCACCACCCTCCTAATGAAGATGAATTGGGAAGATGAGACATTAGTGACCTAGATCTTCCTAATATCCATGGCAGGAGGCACACAGACATGCCCATTCCAGGAGCAACGGCAGCCACCACTATGGAAAACATCCTTGGATAGCTCAAGGCAGCAGAATGGGGATGCACCACTGGCAGGGCAGGACACAGGACACGCAACCATCACCTTATACCTTTGCTATGAGATAGCTTTGGGCCCATATAGACTCTGAGGGGAGGGAAGAAGCTGAGGAGTGATGCGAGTGCCAGCTCCGAGCTGCTCACCCAGGCCCTTCAGCTGGCTGTGTAGGCAGCTCCATCTTGGAGCTCTGATCAAGGATGCTGCAGAGAGCAGCAGCTCCCATCCTGGTGCCAAAGTGCCAGGGCTGCTGTGGAGATGAACCCACACAAACAAACAGATGCTTGGGCAAGCAGGGATGATGCCAGAGCAGCACAGCTTGCACGGCACCGTCTGGCCCTGGGCTTGCTGCTCTCCAGCTTGTCCCCTGCTGTGGTCCTGGTGGGGAGGAGAAGACATCAGCACCCCTTGTCCATGGGCATCAAAGTGGGGTTGCCAAGGGCAAGCACAGCCCCCTCATTGCCAGCCCCTTGTGACAGCAGCTTCAATTGATGCTGGGAATGGGAATGTTGGGGTGGTGGAGCTTGGAGAGCAGCAGCCAGGCCAGAGGGATCCGTGCTGGCAGTCAAAGCATCCTCACCCTGGGACACTGATGCAGCACCTCCCAATGGAAGGAAACTGCCTTAAAAGCAAGTAAATACCTCAGGAGAGCCTGGAAGAGCTCATGCACAGGCTCTGCATTCAGGCACATCTGGAGTTCACTTGAGCACAGACTCAAGTGTTTTCTTCCTAAATCCTCTCTCCTCACCCTACAACCATTGGATGTAGGGTGATGATATTCTACATTGGATGTAGGGTGATGATATCCTACATTGGATGTAGGGTGATGATATCCTACATTGGATGTAGGGTGACGTAGGATGTGGATACCAAAGGACATGGAAAAATGTAAATGCAGAGGGTAAAATAAAAGGATGCTGCTAAAGCTTTTCCCACCCCAGAGCCCTCCTCCCCTGCATCCACAAGGACTTTGATGTCATGGAATGGGTTGGTTTGAAGCGACCTTAAAGCTCCTCCAGCTCCAAGCCCTGCCACGGGCAGGGACACCTTCCACTGGAGCAGGGTGCTCCAAGCCCCTGTGTCCAACCTGGCCTTGAACAGTGCGAGGGATGGGGCAGCCACAGCTTCTCTGGGCACCCTGTGCCAGCGCCTCAGCACCCTCACATGAACTCTTCACCATCTCTTCATGATGAGGGTTGGCCTGGATGTGAGAGCAAACCCAGCCCTGCCTGGGGCTGACCCTTTAGGCAGGAGGTGGAGGGCAAGGAGATGGAGCTGAGATGAGCCTTCGCTGCAGGAAGTTCTGGAGAAGTTTGAAGTGTTCTTTGTGGGAGGAGGAGGGTTTCAGGGAAGTGTCAAGAGAACATGAGATCATTTCATTGCGCTTATTTATACACCAAAGCCGGCATCTGCTGCGCCCGAGCTCGCTGCAGTCCTCAGCATTAAACATTTCATTAGCCCACAGCCCCTCTGGCAGCGCTCACACCCGCACACAGGCTGTTTACAGCCACTCCATCCATTTAATTTCTCATTAAGCTTTGGATGTAATGAATTTTTTAGTGGTCAGATCTGAATCAAGCAGTTAAAATAACAAACGGCTGGGTAGCAAAGGTTTGCCCTTTGCTATTTTCAGCTTCTAACGATGCTGTGGTGGAGCCAAGCAGTGCCTGTGCTTGTTTGCTGGGTGAGCAGGTCCCTTCTGGGGGAGGTTCTTTGGAAATACCAGCCTTCCAGCATGAGACAGAGGCTTTGATCCATGGAGAGGAAGCCAGGGAATAATCAGAGAAGTCAGTCCCATCAACAAGCATTTTGTGGAGGGAAATGTTTGGAATCTTTAAAGGAGCAGCTTCCCATTTTCCAGGTGACGGGTTGCAGTTTGTTAAAGGCAGTTACACTGACATTAACTACCCACCATCTACCTTCAGTAGAGCTGACAGATCTTCAGATGATAACAGCTGCTACCATTATAATTAGCTGAAAAACAGTGTTTATGAGCGTCCCAGACACAAGAGTGGTTTATGTCTGTACAAGGAAACCAGCGGGAGCCTGCTGGAGTTCCTGGGGCTGCTCTGTACATCTGGGGTGATTGTGCATTTGGATGCAACATCTTGAGTGGGATGTGCCACTGCTGGCTTCAGCTCACAGAGGCCACGGCAGGAATGAGGGACTCTGCAGTGTGACCTCTGTCATGGCCATGCCTTTGCTTTTGGCAGGAAACTCTCCAGGAGCTGAGTGATCTGCACATCTGGAATTGAGCCTGGAAGCTGCTCTGCCCTTCCTCGAGGAGGACACCAGAGAAAACAGCTTTGCACATTGCCCAGCAGCACTGTGGCCATGAGCTGTTGTCCTCCTGTGATGCACAGCATGACCCAGTCTGGATGCTCTGCCAGCAACGTGGTGGTGAGTTTGGGGTGCAGGTCCATACCAGGTCCAAACATTTACATGCAGGTGTCTAAATGTGGGTGGCTCCATGTGAGGTGTGTCTGGGTCCCACCATGCTCAGTGAGGTCTGGAGGGCAATTCAGAGCATGTTGTCTGCTCTTATTGACTCCTGCTCTCCAGTGCCTGGAGGTCCTTCTCCAGGTCCTTCCTACAAGCCTTGTGGTATTAGATGCTGACCTGACCCTCATCCCTGTCTAGCACTGGAGATCGCAATCTACAGCTGGCTTTGGAGGGCATGGTGAGATCGAGCCCAAAGAAGCAGCAGGAGGAATGAGAGACCTTGGGAAAGACCCGGACACATATGCAGGTGAACATTAAAGGTGAGGAGGAGAGGCTGAGAGATGAAGATGGCTGGAACATCAGAGAACATGTGGAGGTGGGAGGTGGAAATCTGCAGGAGTCAGGATGAAGGATGAGCCACCTTGCATAGGTGGAATGGGAACAATGGGTGTTTATGAGAGCAAATGAGGTACAGAGAAGACCTCTGAGTGTCTCTCCCTTTTGTTGTATTTTGACAGCTTCTCTTTATATTTGCCTTTGAGTATTTTGTGGGCTTTTTTCTGAATGAGAACAGGGCCTGAAGTTGTACTACTGAGGAAAAGTGTGTTTACAGGCTCCTAGCTTCAGGGTAGAGGCTCATGTCTAGTCAGCCGGGACAGGAAGAAATCAATCTGTCCTGATGCTATAGATTTGCACAACACAATGTACATTAGGCTTTAGGTCTTCCAGGGTAACATCTGGTATGAATCACTTCTAGGAGCTAAATTTGCCGGACCACTGGTTCCTTAGAAAGCCCTGAGTTACTGTATTTATTCCCACTTGTCAGGTCTCCAGGAGCCAGGCCATATCCAGGCACAAGCAACATCCACCTCCCAGCAGGTGCATTGGTGCGTGTGGTGCCTTGAAGGCAGTCTCCGAGCATCTCCGCAGGTGGCTGGGTGCCCAGATCATGGCTGCTCTCCAGCACTGCCAGTGTGAGCACTTCCAGAAGCGCTGATCTCCATCCCTGCGAGCGCAGGGTCTAATAAATGAATCAATAGGGATATATGCAAGGAATGAATTACTCAGCAGCTCCACGTGAGCTACGCTTGACACAGGGAAGGAGCTCACCTGCCCGGGCTCCTCCAGCCCAGGGCTGCCTCCATGGGAGTAAAGGCTTGTTCCTGCATCAACTGCTGAGCCCAGGAAGCCTAAGCATGGAGAAGATGGAAAACATCAAAAGGACACTTTGGCACATACTTAACATTTGATATATCTTGTGTAAAATAGCAAAAAGGAGGATTTTAAAATATTCATCCCTTGGGAAGGCAACTGGGAGGATAAAAGGCTCCCGATCTGCAGGGAAAGGGGAGGAGATGGGCGCTGACGTATGTCATCTTTGACTGGCAAAGGAGATGATAGTAGGTGGTTCCTGAGAGCACCTGGGGTGTCCTGCAGGTGCTGAGGATGAGAGGAGATGGGAAAGAGCCCCCAGGCTCTCCCTGCCAAAGCCAGGTACATCTGGTAACTGCAGGCAGCGCTCCCTAAGAGGCAGCAATGCCACCTCCCAGGATCACATCACGAGTCTTACTGTATGTGATATTATTGTCAAGGTGCCAACACCTGGAATCCTCCTGCAAAGTAGAGTTCTTAGGTTTTATTTTGCAGAGGAACTGTTTGAGCCTCTGGCCTTGGAGAGGTTTGGAATCTTTATCACAGCACAATCCAAAGGTTTGGGCACTGGGGGATAAACCAGTCGGGTTTGGGGGTTGGTTTGTTTTATTTTTAGTTGTCTGTTGCTAAGTTGGTCCCAAAGCTGGGGGCAGGGGAAGGATTCAGTGTCTGATTTATAGTACGTGGGCCAGTGATGCAGATACCCAGGGGCTGGAGGGACTGCATCATCGCTCCTCACTGAAAAAGCAAAATTGATAGTAGGTACATGTGTGCTCATCCTCCATCAGTAGCTTAAATATCTGTATCAATTCTCTCTCCATGTGCAGCAACATCAGGCATATATGAGAGAAGGAAAACAACCTATGCAGAAACCACAGATTCATCCTTTGTGCCACCATTTGGTATCACCCTTCAGTACCACAGGTGAGACAGCCCCTGGACTGCACTGGAGGTGGAGGACCATGCACTGAGAAGCAGGGTGGGGAGGATGGAGGCAATGTCTGGGCAGGGTGGCTGTGAGGCAGCAGGGCAGCTAAAACAACACCTCTGGTTGGTCAAAAGAGTAAGATCTCATTTCGCAAAGCATTTCCATTCCCAGGCTCTGTTTTGTTTTCAGTGGAAACTGTAGCACACAATTTCCCATTGGAGGTTCCTTGTTTTGACAAAAAAATCAATTTTCCATTGAGCAGAGATTTAAACATTCCTGCCTGCTGTATGAGCAATGAAGAGCATCCATCACACCGGGGGGAGGGAGGAGCATGTCATGATAAGCAGTGACTGTCTCAGGTACTTGGGCTTGTGACAGAAAACGTCTGCTTTGAGCTCCCTGGGCAGCAGAGAGCTGGTGCGAGGTGGGATGTGTCACCCCTCTTTTGTGTCCAGTCCTTTTCCTGAATGATGGAGACATTTGGGGGTGGTTCATTCACCCAGGGGAGGTGCCCTGAATGGGACAGATGTGCTGGGACACTTACATCTCCTCTGATGGCTGGGGAAACCAGAGCTACCCCATCAGATTCCAGTGTCTATTGTCAGGACAGTGAAAGTGAAATAAGATGAATCCCTCCCCGCGGTTCCTACACGTATAAATGGCACCATTGGGTGCAATTCCATCTTTGAGCAATAGTTTCAGCTTGGTTGTCTCACTCCTTATATGTTTTGCTTCTCTGGAGGAAGAATGAATGGTCAAGTTTCCCCTAGGAAAGGGAAACTGCTTCTGTCCCCAGAGCAGCCAAGCCTGCAAGGCAGGAGGAAGCTGGGCTGTTGAGATAAACAGGAACAGAACTCCCAGGGATGAAACTTCCAGGAATGGAACTTCCCAGGACTGTGCAGAGTCTGCTGCAGCTTCAGAAAGCTGCTGAATTGGCTGAAAGCAAGCCTGGAAGCAGGGACCTGCTCACAAGGGCTCTGGAGGCGGGGGAAAGCTGCTAATGAGCCTTTTCATGTCTGTGCTGTCTGATCTAATTCTATTCTGACACTTTGATTTTTCTTTCTGTGGAAAAGCTAATGCGTTTTATAAATAATACCTGTCCTTGAACTGACTGATGGCTGGGGAGCTCATTTTGGGGAGAAACGCTGAGCAGAAACACTGCAAAGCGGTGTCTAAATTGGGGTCCCATTACAAGTGCAAGCAGTGCACCACACATGAACTAGTGCTGGTTTTCAGGATGTGAAGAGGAAAGGGTTGAGAACACATTTATGAAGGCATGGCAGACCCTCACATGGAAGGTTAAAGGCCTTTTTCTCTCTTCTGTCTTTTAGAGAGGAGCCTGCCTGGGGTGCAGCTTGGGATGTTCTTTAAGGCCCTGTATGGGAGAAGATTTCTAACACTGTGGAGCTCTTCCAGGCTTTTGGACAAAGACAGGGTATTGTTGAGAAGCAGCAGTCAATAAACTGCAGATGTAGAGGAGCTCACAGAGGGGAGACACTGCTTGCAGGTGGAAAGCCCCCCTGACTTGGCACTCCTGAGCAGTGGCTGAGGACTCACGCTCTCTTGCTGCAGTCAGATGGGGCTGTTAAACTTTAATTTGCTGCCCTGCAGTTCCTGCAGCCCCTCAGCCCCCTGCTTGGCCTTTTCCTCCTCTTGACGGTCTGCTGTTTGGGGTGATTTCTCCCCAAACTCTCCTCACATTTGTTTACTGGGGCAGTTTGCATGTTGTAATTTTCCGCACATCCCTCGGAGGTTTCACGTGCATTCATCTTCCCTCTCTGGGGCTCCTCACTTCCTTCTGGTTAGGATTCCTGCAGGGCTCTGTCCTCTGCAGCCCTGTTTCAGCTCATTTTGCTCAATCTCTGCCTGTGTAAAGCTTCTTGCAGGCCTCACATTTGCCCCATCTGATTGCTCTCTGAGCAGATGTCCTGATTTACTACCTCAGACCTCCCTATTTAAATCATCTCCACACACATGAGCTTTTCTCAGTTCTAACCCTTTTATTCCTTCACCCAGCCCTGCCTCAGGATGTTTGTGCTTATTTGTATTTTTTCCCTTTGTTTGGGTTTTATTATTGAAGTTTTTCATGCTGGTGGAAGGGAAACAGCTCCAGCTCCCACTGGATTCCGGTTCTGACCATAAAGGGATCCTGTGCAGCTACAAGGTTGCCTGAGCATATCAAGTTTTTTGGAGTTGAAGCCTGTGACAGCATCTCTTTTCCATGATTTCCTTAAATCTGTGGAGGAAAAGGCTCAGCTCTGCTGCATCCTGAGCATGTGAAAAGTGCATCTTCCTCAGCTCCTGCCTGTCAAGATCCCTGTTTCATTCCCTGATCCTTCACTGAAGGGCAGTTCCCAGCTTCCCAGTTGGCTCTTCAGAAAGAGAAAGAAGAGGATAAACTGACAGGTTGCCAGAATTGCCTGCTGGGACCAGCGAATGTTTGGGATCCCTCTGAAGCTCCTGATGCCCTCTGCTCCTTTGCTGCAATGGTAAGATTCTAATTCAGAAATGAGCTTTGAGAGCGAAGCCTCCATCGCTGTGCTTGGAGAGGCACTGTGGAGTGCTCCAGGGGAGCACATGAACTCACTTCCTTCTGGACAGCATTAAACTGTCAGAAGCATTTTAGGAACACTTGGTAAGTGCTTCAGCTGCTGGTGGAGATTGAGCCCAAAGGACTGGGCTGAAGCTGGAGCGATGTTAACTGAGTGTGTATTGCATGGACGCTGGGTCTCCATCAACATCACTCACTGCAGGGGAGGGAACAGAGCTCAGACTCTTCAGAAACCTGCTCCAGAGCCGAGATCAATGATGAGCTAATAATAATATAACAACAGATTTGATAATGAGTGATAAATATCCTGGTGACTTCCAGGTGTTGCACTGAGCTCACAGGGGCCCAGTCCACACCGGTCTCTGTTCTGTACTTCAAACAGAAACATCACATTTTTCTGGCTCTAAAAAAGTTCTTATTTTTCCAATAAGAACTTTTCTGAGCACATCCTTTTTCCCCTTTATTACACGAGCTACTTTTTCAGCAGTAGTTTTAAATCCAGAAGTTTTGTATGGATCGAAGTGTGCATTTTTGATCTTTTCAGATTATTTTTTAAACGAAAATATCATGGTTTTTAACTTGTGGGGCTTTCTCTTTTCCCCCTCCCTTTCCAGCCTGTTTCTGGATGACATGGTATTTACTTGATCAGCCTTTCCTAGACTGTTCATTTCCCTATTGCTTTGCATCCCTGGCAGTGTTCAAGGCCAGGCTGGACAGGGCTTGGAGCAACCTACTCTAGTGGAAGGTGTGCCTATGGCAGGGCACTGGAACTGAATGAGCTTTAAGGTCCCTCCCAACCCAAATGAGTCTGGGATTCTGTGTCTGTTTATCACTCCTTCCCACTTTGCCCTGCTGCCCCCCAAAACCCCTTTTTTAGCTGTTTTAGTGATTTCAAATTAATTTGGTGGATAGAACAGTATCTGTAAGACAGTTCTTGCTTGAAAGGCTGCAGCATGCACTTAATTATTACTCCTCTTTGTCTTCTACCCTCTATTAGAATTAGGTTGGGTTGCTGCATGCAGGTGGTTTTGGGGAGGGTTATGGCTATGGAGGGATTCAGAGATACTGTCAGAAGAGAAACATGTGGGGGGACATGGGGAAGACCCAATGATATCCAGCTAAAGAGGGATTAGAAGCTATCTATAAAAAGATGTTAGTGCTGATGTTCACTGAGCAGCCTTTTCCTTCCTCTCCTTTGTACAGAAAATGGAATTTGGGGGCTCTATGTGAAATGTTGGTAAACTTTACTTCTACATGGAAGGATCTGGAAACCAGCTCTGAGCAAAGTGATGTGGAGGAAAGTTTATTCCTATGTTTTTAATCAGTCACAATGAAAAGCCTGATTTGCTGTGATTGCCGTTGATGTGATTGCTTTGGCATCTTTAGATTTGTTCGTGCTCTTAGTCCAAATATGTGGTATTTTAACAATTGATACAATGCAGAATACAAAAAGCACAGATTCAACACTTGCACTAAATTCAATCAAAAATTTAAAGCAATCTCTACAGTAGTATTAAAATTACAGATATTAGCAAGCCATTGATGAATTCACATCATAAACAGCATTTGCATTATGCGTTTTCTCCGTATTCCTTCCATTTTCCATGCAAATAAGTAACTAACCCTTGCAACAAATTATTATTATTGCATAACAAATTCCATTTTTCTGTAAGGAGGTAAAAAGCTTCTGCACCAAAATTGGTCATTTTTTAAATGGCAAAAGAAATAAAATCACAGACACAGTGTCAAGCTGGCTGCATTTCCATGGCAGAAATGGTTTTATCTCTTGGTCCTAGAAACGTCTCTTTCACAGAAGAAAAAACCCCAACCCAAACAGCAACAAGGACTTCTTTCAACCTTGCACTACTCCCAGTTTCATACACTTCTCAAATCCAGGCTGATTTTAACTTGAATTCTACCCATGGATACACACTGGATGAATTAATTTCCATCCTAGTCTATTGTTAGTAAATAGTTTTGCTTCAACTACACTTAGGGGGTTTTTCCTCCAACTTGAACACTGGGGGATGCAGTGAGTTGAGACAGAAATAGATTCAAAAGGATAGCTCCTGTTCCAGGTGCCTGTTTGGGAGCTGATGGGAGTTCTGTGTTTAAGATGAGACCATGAGCTCTTCAGTGCAGGGGCATTGCAGTTGGTGTGAGGGGAGAGCCTTCACCTCCTCCTCGTGGAAATGGGTGAGTCAGAATTCAGGAGGTGATAAACTTTCCCTGTGCCTGTTATAGACTAAAAAGCTCCTAGGCATGGACTTCAGCCCTTGTCCCCCTCCAGGTCAGTGCAATGAGTTTGCTTACTCTCCCACCAGATCCTGCACACATCCAGCCTTGTGCTGCCCAGTGTCCATCTCTCTGCCCTCCACCCTGTATTCTCAGCATGCATGGGCTGATGGAAAAGGGTCCGGGTTGAAGGGAGAGCTTGGATCTGCCGCAGGGCTGTGGAGAGGATGGGGCCTGGTCACTCCTCCTTTCCCTCCCCAGCTGGATCCTGGTCCCGCCATTGGCAAAGCAAAGCCAGATGTGCCTGGGATGCTGCAGCGCTTGACACCTTTGTCTAGATCTTGAGCTGCTTCTGGAGGCAGTAGCTGTATTTTCTTGCGCAGGATCACAGTGTCTGGGTGTACTGCAGCAGTGATGTGCCTCTGATGGGACTGGGGGCATTCCGAATGGCAAACGGATCACAGTAAGTGGCCTGATGAGGCACATCCATGATGTATTTCTGTGCTTCTGGTAGATGCTATTTCCAGCTCCTGTTCACCACCACTGATTCTCCTACAGGACCCTCAGCTCCTGCTCATTTGTCCTGGGCTCATCCTAAATCACATCCTTGCTTCTTTCTGACCTGTTGTGTTGAACTGCGACCAGGCTGGGTCTGTGCTGATCTGCCTGTCGGCTGCGCTGAGCAGATCAGGGTTGAGCTGTCCCTGCCTTTCCCACAGAGAGGACACCAACAGCATCGATCTCTTCCTCAGCTGCAGGTTTTCGTGGCACCTCCTGCTCTGAGACCTCTCCCCTCTTCCCAACGTGACGGGAGTTCACTTGTACAAAGGGGCTGGCAGACGGTTGGGCAGACGAGACAGTGTGATCCTGTGAGTCTTTGTTCTTCATGAAACCAGGCTAAAAATGAGCTTTTCTCAGTGCGAGCAAGTTCACATTCTTTCTAAGAGCCCTTTGATGATCAAACGTTTTCTTATTTTATGATGTTTTATATTCCCTTCCCAAAATAACAAATTTCCTAATGGAATCAGGATATTATTTCAAACAGCTTCTGCCATAATCCCACAGTGTTTCTTCTAAGTCTGGCTTCTTAAATCCGACCAAACTTTTTGTAGCACAAGGCAGGAGGGGCTCAGGATCCTCAGTATCCCAATCTTCCACAGACCCAAGAAGCCCAAAGGAATTACGGAATATTTTAGTTTGAAGGCACATTTGGAGGTCATCTAATCCAAGCCCCTGCTCAAGTAGAATCACCTGAGCAGGTTACCCAGGACCATGTCCAGTTGGGGTTTGAGTATCTACAAGCTGGGGGGCTCCACAACCTCTCTGGGCACTCCATGCTTGACTTCCATCACAGTAAAAAGGTTTTTCCTTGTGTTCAGGTAGGATTTCCCATGTTTCAGTTTGTGTTTGTTGCCCCTTGTGCTGTCACTGGGAAGCACTGAGGAAGGTCTGGCTCCATCTATCAGGTATTTATACTTATTGATAAGATTCCTCCTGAGCCTTCTCTTTTGCAGGCTGCATCTCCTCATAGGAAAGGTGTTCCAGTCCCTTCATCGTCTTAATGGCCCTTTGCTGGACTTGTTCCACCTCTTTTATTTAAAAAATGGAAAACAAAGGAAACTGCACAGTGAGTTTCTTCATCATTATTCGCTTTAATGAACCATCCCCAGTGGAAGACAAGGAAGCCTGTACCATGTGTTGCGCTACTGTTCCTTGGGCATGTGTCACTGATGGAGACCACTGGGCTCTGCCATTCAGCAGCTCCTGCCAAGAGCTCTGACAGTTGGCAGCTGTTTTACACCCTGGGTATCTCCTACGTTGTGCCTGAATGACTGCTGCTAAACTTGGGCAGCATCCCTTGAAGGAGTGATGGGAATTTCGCTGAGCACTGGATGTAGCCTGGCATTAAAACCCCCCAGAGGACAAGGTTAGCTAACAATTACAATTACTTCTTTGTGAGCAAGTCAAGCAAAGATTCACTTTCTGTCCAGAGAGACTAATTATAAAGTCAAGGCCAAAAGGGCAAAGCAACATTCATGGTGGAGAAAAATAATTGTTTGGGAAAAATCACCCACAGTGCTCAGGATGTCAGTTTCCTGATGTTGGCTTCATAGAGCTGATGTTTAGTTTGTTGGAGACCAGGAAGGACGTCCCTTTTGTGGGTCTGACCTTCTTGATCTCTTCTTAAGAGGGAATTGATGTTTCTTGGAGGAACACAGTATCTAATAAGAATCTAGAGGTTTGTAACCACTGAATTCTGTGGGACATGGAAGTGTATGAGTAGTTTTTCAGCCCTGTCTTATTTGCCTGTTTCTTCTACTGGAAGACTTCATTGTGAAAAGCTCTGCTTGAGTTTCTCAGGACGCTGCTTCCCCCAGGCTTACCCTATTTCACATTTGGATTGGCTAGTACAGCTTGCATTGAGCACTAAGGCTTAAATGTGGGCTATTTGATTTCACTACATAATAGGTGAAATCTAACAGCATGTAACTGGAGAGCCTTGCTGTTTATCTTAGTGGAATGAGGAGCAGATACTTTTCCTCACTGAATGCTCCTTTGTTGTCTCCCTTTAATCTTTACCTTACAGGTTGATTTCCAGTGTGGGTTACATGAAAGCATGAGGGTGAACCTGCAAAGCCTGGGGAGTGCTCCTCCAAGAGACATGGGACTGTTTATGCAGGCATAGAATCAAGGAGTTGCAGAATATCTGGAACTGGGAAGGACCCACAGGATCAACATCAAACCAAAGGGTAAGGTGGGGCAAAGACGTTATGGGGTTTTGCAGCAAGTTCTGACAATTTCATGTAATAAATCCTTACTGAGAGCAGGAGCTGCCACTGTGCCCTTTGCTGTGTGCTGGTTCTCCCCTGGGCCCCAGGAGTATTATCTCCATGCCAAGAGGGATAATTCAGCCCTGGGCAGGAGGAATGGGGTGGCTTCCACATGATGAGCAAGGAGGGAGATCAGCCACATCTATCTTGTACCAGTGCAGTGGTTCACTGCTCTCACCTTGTGCCGTAACTTCCTTATCCTCAGATTACATCTGGTTGTTTCTTTATGTATCTGATGTTTTATGAAACCCTAAGGGCTACATCCTGTGTGTGAGATGAGATGAAAGTCACATGGATGTGGCTGCGTTTATGTGCTGTGGCTGGGAACAGGAGCAGAGCCCACTTACGGTTCAGCTTACCCATGCAGGCTTTTGGTTTCTGTTTTGCTCATAGGTGCACAGCCATCTGCCCCTCCACCGCAGCGCTGTCTGCCATCTGTCCTAGGGAGATAAAATAACTGTAAACTCCAAATGCTCACAGGCTGCAGAGTTAACAGCTGAGATGTTCCTGAGCATGCTGAACAGGAGGCAGCACATTACTAATTTGCCTTAGGAGTCTTCACTGGGTGGCTGGTGTCTCACCCAAGCTATTTGGGTGCAGTCGGCCAATGTTTAAATAGTGGAACAAGCAGGGATGCTGCTTAGGGCTGTGCTTCGTATGGCACAATGACTGCCTGCCCGAAGAGATCTCTGCTGCCTACAGGGTTGTGGCATGGGGGCTTCAATGAAAGGGAGCTCCTCCTCTGGGTGCTGCTGCTTTCTAGGAGGTGGTGCTCAGATAGCCAAGACGGTTCGAGGGTAACTGGTTTCTAACCAAGCAGCATCCTACAGCACTGGTCTGGCCAGCATTCTGCTAGGACATGTGGGGAGGGTAACCATGGCCATCCACCACCTGCAAAGGGGCTCCCTCTGGAGGGGTGAAGCCTTGGAAGGAACTGCCCTTCCTCCTCAGTTCCTCTTGAGGTCTTCTACCTCCTAGGTTCCTCTTTATCATAGGTGAAACAAGTTAAACTCTTTTATTACTCGGACATCCACTCTCTGCAAGTCACCAGCCAACAGGAAGGCAGGGAGCCTGGTGTGATCATTCACATGGTGCTATGCTTTTTCCCAGCCTTTCTTCCTTTCCTGCCTGTGGGTGAGGAGGCAGACAGGAGCAGAGGTATCCTGTCCTGTTCCCCTGCATCACTTCAAGGTGGCAGAGGGTCTATGTGGACCACAGCACTTTCAGAGGGATGAGAAACTATCCCTACGGGCCCTGTTTGCCTGCTGGGAATCCAGCAGAAGGCATATTTCCAATACAGATGATAGCTTTGTGTGCCTAAAGTGCTCAGGGCAAAGCTCCTTCTTGACAATTTTACTCTACAAAGGGCTTTTTCCACCTTGTTTCACTCCCAAGGCTTTTAATAGCCCTGGCCTTGATCTCTTCCCCAGCACATGAATGACAGCTGCAGAAGAACTATAACATTTTAATTGACATTTGTGTTTAGAAGCTCAACTATAATTAGAGGCAAGTGAATCATCTGCAAGAAAGAACTAGTTCAGGCTATGCTGCCTTTCTTCCTCTTCGGGAGTGTTCTATGAGCAGGTCGCTGCACTCACAGGTCCATTCTTCACTGGCACTTAACCACAGGTCTCCTTTTGTGCTGCCATTGTAAGCAGCCAGTGGCAGGGCTAGAGTTTCCCACTGCACTGTTCAGTGGCACCCGCCACGTGCTGCTGTTCTCATCCCTTGGCTGTACAGTGTGGATGTGATTATATCCGAATACAGGAGCACGTGGTTTAAAATGGGTGTGCTGAGCCAGAGAGCTGTGGTGGGCTGGCTGCTGGAGCAGCAGGGGGGCTGGGCTGTTCTCTCTGGGCTGTTTGGACCAGTTTAGACCACACTGGATCCCTCTGAAGTCAAGAACCTGGTGACTGAACCATCTGCTTCACTCCTGCAGACAGGAGAAATGGGCAGTCTCGCAGCTCTGTTCAGAAGCATCTCCCGAGCCCTTGCTTCCTGACCCATGGAAGGTCTCCCCATGGACCTT
>JANHGB010012951.1:0-37500 GCA_026283785.1 Coracopsis vasa
AGTGCCTTTTGCTTTGGCTGCTCAAAGGACACAATTGCCATCAAGGAAGTAAAATCTCTTCTGTTCCCCCAGCTGGACGAAAAGGGGAAGGACTCTACAAGAAACTTGCATCTCGTATCTCAATATGAATTTTTCGCCTTGGTCTGCAAAGGGCTGGGCTTCCACATGGGCATCGGCACCCCTAAGTCTCTGTGCCGAGATAGATCCCATGGAGTGAGGAAATTAATGCCTTAGATTGAGGCTGTCACGATTCATTTTAACCTCCGGGAAAAAAAACACCTGCACCCAGGTGCACAGATAAAACAATGGATCACTCCCAATTTGCGAAATGTATCTGTATCTCTATATGTTGCATATCCAAACAGAAAAGATCGGTAAAGTGTTGCCAGAGGGGGCTGAGCACAGGTGTCTGACCCACGGCTGTGTCTAGAAAAAAACAACCTGAATTTTGGGGTTCCTACCCAGGACAAACCGCTGACCCTGCTTTAAAAGAGGGGGAAAGAGCTATACTGCTGCAGCATTTCTCGCTCCTCGCCAGTATTGCTGCCCTGGCTGTGACCGCGCTGGCTCGCACAGCTGCTCAGCCGCAACCTTCGCCGGCTTCGCCGCACACGGATCTGCTCTCCGCCGCCCCCGGAGCTCACCTGCCCCCGAGAGTTTGAGATTAACACGGAACAGGACAAGCCCTCGTTTCGCACTCAGGGTCGCTGACAGGAGGGTTAAAGTTTAACACTAGAGCGCTGCCCCAAGTCACCCCCGCCTGCCGCTGACACGCGGGTCTGAGCAGGGGGGGCCGGGTCGCCAGCGGGTTTGCGCCGGTTTCCTCCGAGGTTTTCTTTCCCGGGGGGAAATGATAATTTCCAGCAGTTCTCCTCCTCCCGTTTCATTTTAACAGTATTCAGGCTTTTCCAGCCAAAAAGCTACGTGTGAGACCTCTGGCACGCTGCCCGTCTACCGCAGTACACACACATACAGTCCCTGGAAATGCTGGACAGGCTTCCCACCACCCTCCAGCCTTACAACATCCGTGACACACAGGTAGCAGGTTTTTTTGGTTGTTCTCTAACCTCTCCACAATATGACAGGAAAACCTCCAGTTACTTAAAAGCAAGGAACCTGTAGCTTACAAGAGCCGCTCTTGAGGAGGTGCAGGTTTGCGCAGCAGGCAGGCCTTTCACTGTCCAGAAATGCAGGTAAGAACTTTCCATTTGACACCTAGAATGGGAGATCTTTCAACTGTTTTTTTTTTCATTATTGCTACAAGAGACCCAAGAGCTGCTCAATTATCACCTCAACATTTACTTTAATAATTTTGCTATGTGATGAAAGATGACCACATGGTATAGGATAAATTTCTCTGGGGAAGAAGAGCAGAAAGTACGGCACTGCTAATATTCTGTAAGCATTCTGTGCAAATATCTCTGCACTTGACACCTTCAAATCTTTAGATGTCAACTTTCCTTGGAACTGGACTTTTTTATATACCAAAGATGAAGTTATCAAATTTATCAAATGAATTTATCAATTAAGTGGAACTTGTAACAAATTCCTACATACCTTATGGCTGCATTACAAATAAATATTGGGTCTGAAAATGTTTTGGTAAATAACAACAGTAATTAAAAAATAGACAATGTGCATACATATGCACACAGTATGTATACATGTTACACTGTACATTTCATGCCCATGGTATACACTATTACACTATACACGTGACAGTTTACAATCTAGTGCCTGGTACATACATGGCGTACAATACTGCACATTCATAAGAGGCACAAGCTCCTTTCACACATACTTCCATACATGCATATGGAGTTTGCATGTATTCTGACATCTTAAAATGATGTGAGAAATATGATTCTAATGAATGCTAATTCAGAATATATTACCATGGAGTAAGGTGACAATCCACAATGTGCAGGCCATCACTCAAAACGTATGTTCTCATTACATGATTATTGCTGCTGTTAGCAGACTGAAACTGCAAGGGAGAGAGCCAGTTTGGCAGAAGGCTCCCAGTGAAGTCCAGAGAGATTTTTACTGGCAATATTCTGCCTGGCACTTTCTTCATTGTCATCTACTTAAGACACAGGTGTGTCTGCCCATGGCGGGGGGGTGGGGCAGAACTAGATGATCCTAAGGTTCTTTCCATTCTGTGGAAACCTATAACCTATGAACCCTAACTATTCTATGATTCTATGATTCTGTGAATTTGGAGAAGTTGATATTTTCCTCTGTGGCTTCAAGTAGTCTATCACCACCATCTCATCACAGTAACATCTGCTGATCCTCATAACCCACAGTAATTTAAATGACTTTATAAGGTATGTTCAGTGTATTTGGAAATACCTAGATTTAGATAGAGCCTCGCAATATTTGCCTTCTATTATTATCAGTTTTTCCCAATACCTGTTTTCATTCTAGCTATTGTAAAACTCAAGATAACAATCAGGGCCCATAGTGGGCAACAACACATTGTACTCAACACTTTCTCCTCTGAGCAACATAGGCCCTAAGCAGCAATCCCTCTGCATAATTTGAAACCCTCCACCAGTATTACAGAGTAGCATTCCCAAGGTAAAGAAATCCAGACTATTTGAAAGAGCATTAATAAGTGAGAATATGCAGAAATAAAGGATAGCTATTTGCATCAGGAAAAGGGCAAAACCCTCATACTGTAGCTGGCACTGAATTAAAAACTATACAAGGGATTAGATATCAACCACTTCTATCAAACCCGAGGCCCAGGAACCTAAGGGGAGGGAAGTGTGTAACAGCAGATGCTTAGAAGGTAAAACACCCCAATTAACCTCATTATCTGTTACAAAACTGAACTATTAATATTCTGGGTTTTTCAAATCACTGTTGTTGTTGTTGAAGAGAATCTGTTGACTATAGCATGTGTTTTGCTGCAGTCTGCCAAATCAGTATTGCCCTTCTTAAGGTCAGGGAAATGTATCTTAAACCATTCATATATTAAAAAAAAAAATAAAATATGCACTGTTATTTTAATAGGCATTGTGGATAGTTTAATTTGTATCTGTATTAAATTAAACATATGGTGAACAGGGTATAATAGATTTTCTATAATTTAGCTGCCAATGTGGCAACAGAAGCCAGTTACTCTCACCAGCAGACTTGTCAGTGGTTTGTTTACTAGCTTATTTGAATTAAAATAAAGCTTCGCTTCTGCTGACTGCACATCATTATCTGTGAGACCATAATCCTGCTAGCAAATCCTATATCTTCCAGAACTGGCTCTTTTGTTTGGGATTACTGAGAGCTTAGCCTATAACAAAGAGGAATAAGGCATCCCTCTCATCCTCGTAATTAAGTGTGGGGAGTAATTTAGAAACAAACGCAGAAAGATGTACAATTTGGAGTTCTGCTTCTGTACAGGATTGGGGAACAGAAAAGGCCAAACACTGATTATGTTAGTACAATGCTTAAACTATTAAACTACTGTACTACAGGAATCCAGCTTTTAAAAAGAAATGGTAACTATCAATAAAGCATTAAGTTGCTTTACACTAGAGACATTTTTTGCTTATCTAAAGGTATGCTGGAAAATTTGGGTGGAGCTTGAAGACAGAAGACTTTTTTAAATCTCATTTTTTTTACATGTACACACTACATACACATCACTTTTATAACATCTCCATTTTGAAATTAAAGAGCATAATTTATGAAGCTTGATTTGTATTTTAAAGTATCCCTTAAATGATTTAGCTAGTTTTTAATGAAAATATTTTCTAGGAATATCTCTGGCAGCTGAACACGCCTGTTTAAGTGCTCTATTTTAACACCACCAGATTTTATATTTCTTTTGGGAAAACAAGCAGTTTGAAGCTGTTAGCAGTTTACAGCCACCTTAGAAATGACTGCAACTTTCAGGAAGAGAATAAAGAATGTTTTAAGATATGTATTTTAAAGTCAGTCAAAAGTACATCTGCAATCTTTTGATTCTGTTGCTCTGGCTGTATTCATGTCAGTGAATGATTTTTCTGCTCAAAACAAGAGTTGTGTTATATACAAGTTGTAGAAATTAATAACTAGGTCACAAAAATAGAAGTCTCGGGAGTATACAGATACACAGTATCTATTTGCAGAGGGCTAATAAGGACAGGGGTTGATTTATAAAAGTCTTCAACATTAATTGTCACAGATGGGAATTCTGAGGACCTCTGTGAAACCAAACGAGGCCCTAGTGAATTATAAAGCAGGTCCTTAGACTTTAAAAACATTTAGGCAAAGTGATAGTTCAGAACATCTGTTAGCCTTCTGTCTGAGTATAAACTGGATGTCATGGAGTGCACAGCTGTAGGCATTTTCTGCCTCTTTTTGCCAACATCTGTCACAGCATTACAGTAATATAGGTAATTATCAACACCTCATATAAACTGTTTGCTATTTTAATTTCTGAATAAGTAAAATTAGCATTATACCCTTTTGCAAAAAAAAAAAAAATCCAGAAGGGAAGAATATACGTTCCTTTTTAAAGCTGAATGACAGATCTGATCATTTTAGAAGAGCTGAAATTCAGAAAAAATCTCTACTACAAATAAGGTCTTTAGGATAACACGAAAGACTTAGGTGAGAACAAGTTTAAATATTCTTGCTTTTTCTCTCTGTCTCTTAAAAAAGACATCTGAGTCTCATCTGTCATAAGCAAAGAAGATCAGTAGCAAGAAAAGATAGGAAACCGTTAATCATCTATGTTTTTTTCCATGCACAAGCAGCTGTCAAATGATGTATGTTTTACCACACTAACAAAGCCAAGGGCTCATCAGTACCAAGCAATTTTACTGTCAGCTGGTCATCCTTCTTTTCAACATCTGCAGTAAGAAAAAGAGATCACCTTGCAGTGACTCTCAAAAGCTCAGCCTCACCGGCTGATGAAGAAGTGAGTGGGGTAATAACCTGCAGTACCTTCAGAAATAAAACCGCATTTCAGGGGTCTGCCAAAAAGTGAACAGAAAGGGCTACACCGGAAGAGATGCTTCAAATAGGCCTTCAACACAACCTTCCAGGACCATATTTGCTCCTTTTACACACCAAGAGACAGAAACCACTGCCCAGTCCTGAAGATCATCTACCTGATTGTGGGCAGCACAGAGATTTCAAAAAGTGACCAGGTATTCTGGGTTCCTTTGTTTTGGAGGCCCAAGTGATACACTTCATAAAAGCAGATTTGCAGAAGGCAATTCCTTATAATTTGTGATTATTAGGCTCCTGTGAGTTGTTGCTAGCTAAAAATCAAAATCATCAGCCACCTTTGGTAACAGTGGCCCACTTGGTGGTTGTCTTAATGAGAGCAATTTTGTTAGTGCCCTTACACAGTCTTTTAGAGCACAGGATAAAGGATGGTAGAACAAAGCAATGCTGTCAAACAACAGTGGTGGAGACCATGTCAGTCTGAACTTGCAAGTACGAGCCTGGTGACAGAAAATAATCATGTGGCAATGAGTTTTACAATATTACATGGAAGTGACTGTCATATCCAGCTCACACTTATTTTGCTTTTACTACAAAAAGAATAGTACCTCTGCTAGAAGTTAATGTTACAACAAGGAAAATCTGAAAAAATGCCGTTAGCTCTTTTTATAAAGGAGGCATATAGAACAAAGTGGTCACCAATATGTTATTTTTAGTGCCTGAACTACAGTCCAGAAGATAATACCCAATTACTTGATATAGTGCTCTATACACTGTCTGAACAACAATAGTGGATTGAGAAGCAAGCGAAAGCGCCAGAATATGGTTTTGAAGTCATTCAGATTTCGTGTATTTTATTTTCTTATAAAAATAAATGCTTTGAAAAGAGGTGCAGTGTTGTCCAGGTTGAAGGAAGTGGGACAGAGAAGAGCTGAAAGGGAGATGTGAGCAGATTTAGGCTGGGAAAGAAGAGAGAGAGACCTTGACTACAAGAAAAAATAACTATGGCATAGGTAGCCAGGAATCTAGAGAAAAGACAGAGAAAATGCATCTGGGGTGCACAGTCAGAGAAAGGCATCCATGTAGCTGTATGCCTGTTGAGTCTGTACCTGTAAGAAAGACCACATTCAGGACTATCTGTACAGTTGGGGATAATACAGGATTTTACTAATTCTACTGTCTCCACTAGTTTTGACTCTGCTGGACTGTGAACTGTGGTAGCTGAGCTGCAGATGCATATTTTTTTCATAGCCTCTGCTAGCCATGCAGTAATTTTACTGAGGACATAGAGGAAAACTGTGCCAGTACGGTTTGAGGCTGAACCAGCAATTCTGGGAGATATACTTGCTGTCTTGCTTTCTTATTTTTCCCTTCCCTGTTTCTTACTGCTTCTTCAGCATTTATTACATGGCGCCTCCGATTTTCTCCTCATACACAGTCAAAATTAGCTGAAATCATGAACCTACTCCATGCAGTCTGAGATCCACCACTCTAAAAAAGATAGTTCAGTTACAAGGACAGTTTCTACTGTGGTCCTCAGCCACTTGTGAGATGTTCGTAGGTTTGGACTATTTCTTTCAAGAACTCCATCCCTGCACTGAACAATTACTGCTCTGGCTTTTCTTGTCTACCACAAACCTGTATCCAGGTGGATTCTAAGCAGATTTTACCAAATTACAAGCCGCAGGATAAATATTTTTCTTCTACTTTTAGTTTCAATGCTTAGATTCTTAAACATTTATTTTAACACTTGCAAATAAAACTATCTTATGTATTCCCATCACCTTACTACCTAAACGCATTGTTCAAATGCCAAGGAGTATGTGAGCTATTGCAGATCACATAATAGATGCCTACACATTCACTATACTAGTAATATTTATTATTGAAACAGACTGTTTTGTAAAGAGCTCTGATATACCTAGGCCATAAAAAGTGTGGTATAAAACAAAATGCTATTCAGTTCAATAGATGTCTGATAAGAAAAGAACCCTAAAATTTGAACAGTTTCTCCTCCCTTTAATCAGCCCTAACAATGGTACCCTAGTCTCGGTGCTCCTGCATGCAGCAATATCTGTCTTTTAAAGAGAGGAATAGGAACGTGATGCAAACAGAGAGTGCTCATTGGTAGAACATTGTTAGGTGTTTCATAATTGATAGTTTTCAACATCAGCACAAAGGTAAGGGCTTTAGCCTTGAATACTACCCACTAACAATATACCCACATACACAAAACTAGTGCTAAATGTATTTATTAAAATAAATGCTTTAAAATAGTCTGCTTTTCATACAAAGTAATTATCTTACACTATGTGTAAAAGGTACTTTTGTAATCAGTGGTATACAACCAGCTTCAGATACAACCACACACACCCCCATTACACACAGTGATGTTCATCAGATTGCACAGGACTGAATCATTTCATTATGTTCTGTAGCTTAATTCTTCAAATCCTGTACTTCAGCTGGAATTCATCCAGATCAGCCCTGTTTTCTAAGATGAAATCAAAATACTTCAAGGCCACAACCACCAAATAATACAATCAGCTTTGAACTCTAAACACAGAATAAGGTATTTCATACTTTCTAGAGGCTCATAGATCCTATTCTAATAGTGCCAGGGCAACAGGGATTTTTTCTTTCTTTTCTTTCTTTTTCTTTTCTTTCCTTTTCCTTTTTTTTTTTTTTTTCTTCCTATCCTTGGCATTTTTAGCGTATTAATTTCTGAAGGACAAGAGCAATATGTTGGGGCTATGAGTGAATTTTGTAGCACTCAAAATAGACAGTAGCAGCCAGCTGGAGAATTTTAAATATTCTAAATTTTCACAAGTCCTGTCTAAGAAGCTGATCACGAACAGGCTAATGCATTAATCTTTTCTGCGTGCTGGAAAGACCAGCACAATCAAGTTATAAAAGAGAAAATAAAAAGGAGAAAAAAATCATCCTATATCTCTTTTAATTAATTAATTTACAAGTATTTGAATAACCATCAATTTATTAATAAAAATGTTCGAAAGTTGTAGGTTATGCAAATTCTGTTGCTAATTAGTTAATGGCCACATTCACCCCGTCAGTGGCTCATGATCAGACAGATACTTGTGCTTATAAGCTTACACCTATAACCTTTTTTTCATACAATACACCAGAACGTATCTGTACTTGTGTAGAGTGGACAGCACTGATCTTGAGTGGCTTTTTCCCCCCAGATTCAGTGTTTCCATGGCGAGTTCTGTGGGGATCTATCTTGTCTTTTCTTCTCCGCAGTAGGCATTTAGGGATAATAAAATTGTTAGCAAAGAGGTATATTCTATGCTATTTTCAATAAACTGATGATAGTCAACATCACAGTCCAGACCCACAAAGGTATTGGGAAATCAAAGAGCCCTAGGCTCCTAATACATTTGTCCATATAAACCTGTACCTCGAGTATCTGATTTATTCTTTTAAATGTTACACCTTGTGGAACAGAGACACATAACAGAGTTAAATTACCAAAGGTCTCTAGGTAAAATTGAAATGATGCTGGCTGATCATCGAATGACAGCAATATTTCTCTATCTTTGATTTTTATCTATCATTTGTAATGCACATGCACAATGTGGGGCTGTTGTTGGCCCTTACTGCTGTTGGGTGCATATTGACAGTGTCCAGAACATGTTTTATCATCCAGAGAAGCAAAAGGAAACTGTGCTGTTAATTCTGTATTTTTTTAAAGAAATTGAGATTCCCTTATAAACCAGTTGTAGCAATACTCAGGTAGTGAATTAAGCTAAATTATTAAACCAGAATTCTGTAGAAGACTAATTTAGCTCCAGTATTACAAAATCCTAGGATCCTGCCCAGCCTGATGTTTATAAATAGCTACATATGAAAAAAATCACTTATTTGAACTTAAGCACATTGGTAACTGCTGGACTGGAGCCTTGGTGAGTCAATTTGTATTGTTCCTACTGCTCCTCCAGTGCCAAATGTTTGAAATTTTTCAGTGTCCTTTTTCTACACCTACTCATGTTAATAACCTAATCTCACACATACTAAATATAACATTATTAAGGATGTTCCAGTTTTGGAAAAAAAATTATAATCCAAGTGAAAACCCCTTTGAAACATACACCTTCTTCTCATCCTCTTGCCACTAAAATGTTCAATTTCAGCAGAATTTCATTTTCCTTACACTGATTTTTTTTTTTTTCCATTTGTTATATTTCCATTACAACTCTGGAAAAAGTTATATTTCAGTGGATGATAACTGAAACTATAGTGTTTAACAGATGAAGTAGCCAGTCTACACTTCGGAATTATTAAATTAAGTCCTATTAAGAAAGTAACAGTTTTATATTTCTTTCTTAATCAGGACACTTGTTGCAGACTGCTTAACTCACATTACTTTTCTCAAAAGAAAGAAAAAATAAATATTTGATTCTAAACATTCCATATTGTTAAAAAGCCAGATTACAAACACAATGATACATGCACTCACATAGCAGAATGTAAAAAAGTCAGCCACTCAAATGGTCAAAATCACACAATCCCTCATTTAAGCTAAATTATTCTCCCACTATAAAATGAAATGGGAGAGTTCTACTGGGGGGAGGGGGTAACAATTTATTTCTAAAATTACAAGCCAGGTTAGCAGTTTCAGGACTGTAACCAGGTTTTTCAAGTACCTTCCACAGGCTTCAGAAAAAGCTAAAAACTTCACAGATTTTAGTATGTGTGATTCACATAGTATGCTTGCAAGACCTGATTACATGAAATTTGAAATGGTTGCACTATAGCTGCATCTAGCCCTGCACCTTCCAACAGCAAAGGTCAGTGGAAGTATAGAGAAGAGTGTCAGCACAGAGTGAGCATAAAGTGTTACTTATTTCCTTGCCATATTCACCCAATGTCTAGCAACTTAAAGTTCAAGAACTTTCTGAGTCTAAGATAGTTTTTAACAGGATTCTGACATATTTTTCTGCCTTTTATTTGACCCTTTTTTTTTTTTTCTAATCGTGTTCTAAAAATTCGGTGGCAGATTTTCACAGGTGAATTATGGGCAGCATGAAATACCTCTTTCATGTGTTTGTTGTGGTTTGGTTTTTTTTTTTTTTTTTTTTTTTGGTTTGTTTGTTTTTTCTTGTTAATCTCCCAACTAATAATTTTCTTTGCTGCCCTCATTCCTTGCTCTGGGTGTTGCGCATTCAATTTAGGAGGATACTGTCACCGCTTTTTCTTAGCTACTTCCCATCAGAAGTTCCCAATTCAAAACAACCACACATATACTCAGTCTGTGAAAAGGTTCTGTTAAAATTATCTAGTTTACAAGTTCTTTTTTCTTTTCTTTTTTGTTGGTTTTCTAACTGAATCACTGACAGAACACATACAGTTATGCTAGCAAATGTAAAGCTGCTATAAAGTTTGATGGTGAAGGAAAAGGAGGGACAAATAATAAGGGACAGGAAGTGGTCAGCAACTTTTCACCCATTTCAGCAGCATATTCCTAGCATGAGGAGCCGCATATACACGTGCATGTTCTCATGACTGTAGGAATCACAGAGTAATCAGTGTATCATTGTGTTTGTATGTCTGCCTGCCTACAAGTGAAAATTTACATGGAAACATGCTGGGATGGAAAAAGTAATCTACAAGTGGTTATCTGAAGCTTGCTGGCCAGAAAAAGCATAAAAATCCTGACCACAGCCTGGCAGGAAGAATATGATGTGACTGTTCCCCCACTAAAGATACTCTTCAGTTCTTCCTTACAAGTAAATGGAAACGGCTCAACTGTCCTGGCCTCTGCTCCAGCTCTAAAAGAGAGGGTTCTGACTTTTTCTTTTTCTTTTTTATTCCCTTTTCAATAGGAGGATTTTATCTGCAGGATTAGCTTCACAGGGTACTGTTATGTACCAAAACTGTACAAAAAAAATCTAGCCAAAAATGGTAAAGAAATTAGTTTACTTGCCATTAGAAAGAAATGACTTGTCTGCCTGTAATAAAGAGGGATATAGAAATATGCAATATAAACATAGAAATATGCACTAGGTCAATGTCTGTCTGCAATTAAGTTGCGGGTAACCATAGCATTAGCATCCAGCTACCTCTTCCTTATTGTTTTTACTATCAAATGTTTAAACAGAGGAACTGCAAAATTTATTCAACTGTTAGATAGAACAGTTTCCACCGGATTTGACAGAGAATCTAATGTTTCCATCAGTGGACTTAATAGCCTTAACTCTGAGAAAGCCACTGAAAGCTCTTTGCCTAGGGCACAGGGTATTGCAGAAGCCACTGTGCAAATTCTCAGATCCTTGTTCCAAATTACTCAAAGCTTGCTGAGCCTTTGGGTATATCAAATTATCCGTCATTGGTTCATCATCTGTTCAAGCCTTTGGAACAGAGGAGGAGGATGGCTTTCATTTCTGGGTAACAGAGTGTCTGTCTTGGATTTCACTTTTGTTTGTATTTGGTCATTCATTTCTTCATTTGGGTTTTGAGATGAGAAGATGTTGCAGGATTTATACTTTGTCAGTAAATAAGTATTTTTTAAAGCTTGGGATAGACATTTGACATTAGAAAAATAAAAACAACCCAAACCCCCAAACAAACAACCTAAACCCCCAAAACCTTGTATGTGGTTGGAATGGTAAAACTACTTAGTGATATAGTAACATTTTCTCAAGTCTTTCTTCAGAAAAGTCTTTTTCCTCTTACTATTATGTTCCAGCCTGTGAGATGGTCTTCCTCCTGCCAACACCTGCTAGAACATAAAGGATTCTGAAAAAAGATGATCTGTCAGTTGAAAACAATAGTAGTACACATTTTTTTATGTTTTTTTGATAGAAAGTTAGCCATGTCTACCTTGAAACATTTGGACAATATAAGTGAAATTAAGCAAAAGGATGAATTCAAATTTAGAGCATTAGTTAAAGTAAAATAAATTCCTGTGAGATTATTTTTATTCAGAATAAACTGGCTTTACTTTGTATCTCTGCCCCATTGAGTTAGTTACTTTTTCTAATAAATCCTGCTTTTGTTAAGATTATTGCTGTGCAAATCATGTAATGCAAATATCCTCCCACAAAGGAAAATTTTCCTCACTCTGAGAAGACATCCTAGGGGACAAGGTGTGTGGAGCACAACCTCCCCTTGCTGGTCATGTTTGTACCGACTAGTATGGACAACTGTGTGTCTATTTCGGTCTTGCTCTGAACCAGTCAGATAAAAACATTTCTCATCCAGAATACATGCTTACATGGCATTGACCATTAAGCTATTAAATTTACAGAGCAGCAGGGTGTATCATCTGCAGACCAGCACTGCAGTAACACATCCTGTGCTTCAGAGCTTCCCTGATTGTGCATGACACAATGCCTAGATTTTTTTTACTTGCAAAATACAAGGAATCTGTAATAGAGATGAATGAAATTATAAAGGTACTTTCTTGCTATATGCTGTTCACCAATTAATCTGATTGCTTTCACTAGCTGTTATTGCTCACTTAAGGAAAACTGTGCATGTACAGTAGTGATTTAGTAGACACTCTACTGGTATAAACTACTGAAAGCTAGAGGAGTTTGCACTGTGAAGATTCCCTTTCTGCACAAGGATTGTGAGGCAGTGCAGGCAGCAGCCTGAAACTTCATTTATCCCTCCTCCACAGTAAGTCACTGTACTCCAGTGATAGCTGCTTGCCAGGGAAGAAGTTTGGAGTTCTACAGCCTTACAGATCTGAAGGGCAGCTTTACTCAATCTCTCTGTCCTCTTTTCTCAATCCCAGGTCAAGACAGAAGCCAACAATGCTCCCTCCAGCCAACGGATAAGGTTTGGTGTTGGATTATTTTTTCTAGGCTACCTTTTCCCAGAGTTCTACTTTGAAAGCAGTTAAAATGACACTGTTAATGCCACTGATCTTTTTCCTTTTTTTTTTTTAGAGATTCAGATGTTGCTAAGATCTCATTTTTATGACCAACTCTGTTGTTTATAAGCCTATCAAATAAAAAATGAAAAATTATTCATGCCTAATATGTGATATTTGAAAGACTTCTATCTTTGTCTTAGAGCACCAAGGTTAAAACATTATTTCATTAAAAAGATTTGTTTTACTTAGTTTAGAAACACAATCAGGAATTTAATGAGAACAGAATACAGCTGTAAATTTATGTCCCACATTTATTTTTGATTTTGATGCAAACACAATGTACATTTGAGTATAATCAGATATAATTATAATATTTCTTTGTAGTGTGGCCTTCCAATAATTTTAAAGAAGCTTTACTACGTACAACATATTCCAAACTTCTGCCACTTCTATTTGCTTGTATTATCTTTGTTATTAAATTATCCTTCCTTTTGAAATGGGGAGTGCTATTGACTGATACCCTTAGAAATTTTCACATAATGACAGACTAATCTTTGAGAAGATTGCCCTCTGTATGGTCTAGCTTTTTTCTTCTCATGGCACTTTCCATGAGGTCTGAGATTATTAATTCCCAATGTTTTCCAAGAACTTCAAGGGATTTTCTTTGAAGTTATCCTGTGTCAAGATAACTGAGAAACACGGACATGAAGGCGAAGAATTTTAATCTGATTTTTTGGATAGCCTGTATTTGGTATAGCTTTCAGAGGACAGATCTAAGGTTGTCAGTAACTGATAATGTGAAGGAAACATTTAGACTACTTTTCTCCGCACTCATGTTTGCGGAACAACTGGGAGGCAATTAAGGTATACTTAAGTAACAACAGACCATTACTGTACCCAAGTGAATATGGTAGAAAGCACTATTCAGAAACGTATTTTCACTAAATAATCTTGAATTGCAGATTATTCCCCCAATGCAATCGAACAGCAATGCTGCTCCGTTCAACCACATACTCTTCTCCACTAGAGAGATGGTACCTCTATCATAACTCCCGACATAATTCAGCACTATAATAGGTTTCTCAGCCTAGAAGTGCTACAGAATGCTGAGCTCAAACCAGTGTTGAAAAATGCCCTATATTAAGAACATTTTATAGTCACTTCATAGCTGCAGAGTACAGCTCCCTTAAAAACTGTAAGTCATAGTGTTCTTAAGCAGAAATAAATGTGGTTTAGTTTTTGAATGTAATACCACAAAATATTCTCAAGAACATCTCATCTCATGTAGACCCATGCACAGCTCACTAATGGTATCTGTCAACATTACAGAACCTCTCACTGCATTAGAATTGCCATTTATCACTACTGTACAAAAAAGTTACTTTGCCCCAGATGGGAACTGGTCATCTGAATAAAATAACTGGGGAAGCTGTTCAATTGCAGAGGGCCATCAAACTGCATTTCTTCCTGAAAACCACACTGCAATGCAATAAGCCTTCTACATAAAGCCCTGACCAATGTGGGAGACGGCTGCTCTGTGAGCACACCACAGGGCTCTCCTTGGGAAAGAAGGAACCCCAGGAGAAGGGGGACTGGTTTTTATCCATGTAAACAGAACTGGGAAAGCGTGGGATTCACCCAGGGAAAGAGGTCATGTATGGAGAGGTCTGTCCTTATTCAATTTCTAGCTAGTCTGCTGTAAAAAGGAGGACACTAAAACATTTCTTTGCTAAGACATTGTTTCTTGCTTCACTCTCACATCACCCTCAAGGTGTTTAAACAGAAGACAGAGGTCTCTGTGAAGCACCTTCATCCAGCTTGGTGCAGTTGCTGTGCTGATGGAAGCTAACTGCTGCCAGGATCAACTTCTGTAAGGCTGCATTTCTGCTCTCCTAGAACTATTGTACCTTTCTGTATCTACTGAAAACCAAGGAGCTGACCCACTTGCAGCAGAGAGGGACTGGAGCAATTTGCAATGAGTTTCGCAAATCTCATCAGCCTGTACACATGCAACTATCTAGTTAATTGCTTCCAGCTGTAATTCCTTTCTGTTTCAGTTGGCAACATGTACTCCTTTTGAGTTTGTTGGAAAATGCAATGCAATTCCTTTCCTTTCTTCATCAAATCTACACTTCTTTGAGTACACCAATGAATTGTTTTGTCCATATGGACAATTCTTATGACCATAAGCACTATACAGCCAAGTGTGAGAATAAAGTCCCATACATAGAGATTACTCCAGTTTGTCCACATCTCTAAATATGAGCCAGGCTCCCAGCGGAGGGATATGAGTACATACAAAAGTGCTTTGATAATTTCCTGCAGTGTTTAGATTCCTCAATTTTGGGTTACAGTCATATCTTTCAGAATACTTTCATTTGTCTATATTTGGTTTGATTAGATTATAATAATAAAGTGACCAGTTACTAAACCACTTCATACTCACTGCAACCTGAGGAAACATATGAGTCTGGTGAATTACAGAGATGTATGGCGATTATCAGCTAAATGTTGGAAAAATCATAAGCCTTTCACCACGTACTGTGTCTTTTATACAGGGCTCACAAACGATTTAAAAAAAATACCCAGTGACTACATCTTAAAATCATAACAAACTTCAGTACCAAGAGGTGCCACCTGCTCACACTGACACAGTCAATCGTGCTGAAAGAAGGGATCTCTCAGCCGTCCCAAATTTCTAACTGGTAATTTGTATCAAGACTTGACCTACACACATCCCAGTGTGAGTATAAAACATACCTGCCACCTGAGTCGAGAAAGAGTGAGGAAAAGCACTGGCCTGATGGGAAGTAAATTGGACCCTGCAGGCTGTAGGCACATGAAACCTGCCAGATCCGGAGTCTTGCTTTACCCTGAGCCATTTCTTTCTGTACAGGAAAGAAAAGGGACCGGTAGTGACAGGAGAATAACAGCCTCTCTGCTCAAATACATTCAACCAACACTGCCAACAAAGAGGAAAAGGTTCCTAGTTTTCTGTTTGTGATTACACTGTTTTGTCATTGCTGTCAGGATGTGCCTATGCAATATGTGCCTCTCTGATGTCTCGTGCCTGTATGTTTCATTTTTAGCTGAGTGGGATGTACAGTAATTAGCCACTCATTCTCCTTGTCTATTCTCTGTTTTGTTTCGTTTCCTTCACTTACAGGATTTTGGCAAGCCTTCGGCCTTATTGGCAACTCTTTCTTTTCTTCCCCATTTGAATCTCCTCTGTCAATTTTCTTCTCACTGCTTGGGAGATGACAGTTTATGTATTTGTACACACAAGTGAATATGCTAATATGCTCCAAATGTAGACTGTGCAGTCAAATTATCATGAGTTTGGAGGAATGCATTTCTGGATTATTTCCTCCAAAAATAAAACATTCCATTTGCAAACAATTTACAGGCAACAAAATATTGTTTGAATCAAACATATGTGGTGAAGATTTTTATTTCTTTTTTTAATTCAAGATGGAAATTTTTTGTTCCTGGGCTTTTACACTTTCTTTCTCTTTTTATTTTTTTTTTTTTTCCTCCTTTTCATTACGAGTTGTTGCCTTCGGGTGGATTTTTGCTTTGAGAGTGCAAGTTGCTCTCATTGACATTACTGGGACTTACATCAGAATAAAGAGTGGAAAAAGAATAGCTTGCAGGGGCTTCAGGTTGATGGAACAATTTCATCTCTTCTCAGTTAATGCTGTACAGCACTCCATGAGTTTTTATCTCATATCTGAAGTTTTACAGCTGCAGGGACCAATCTGAAGATCCTCTTTTGAGTTCTTTTCCCTTGCGGGAATCATTGGCAAATTAGCAAAAGTAAAGGACACAGAACATCAGGTCCACAAACAGCTAAGAACAACTATTTGAATATTTTTTTAATAATTTGCAGCTTTCTCAAATATAATTTTTCCATATTTAATAAATGGAGCTTTAAAATTTTGCGTATACTAAATGAAGAAATAACTCTTCTAGAACTGCAAGGAAATTCATAATGTAATACTTTCAAGATGTTAGAAAAACCCAGATCAGCCAATGATTTTCCTCCTGTTCTTAAAAAGTAATTAAATTGATATGTGGAAATTAAGCAAGGGTCTTCTTCCTGGATTACTAGTCTCAAAATTATTGATTTCAAATGCACTTCAATATCAGAACCTGCTTTTTGATGTTTTACATTCATGTGGCTGCAAGTTCAGCTGTTTCAAATGAAAACCAATATATAAAATATATATTTGAGTATCTATATCTATATATATATAAAAATGTATACATAGATATATTTATTTTGCTTAAACCAGATCTGGGACCACTAAGGTGCTGAAACACTGACTGGCAGAGGCTTGTGCTACGTTTTAAGAATAAGACAAATGTGTATAAATTTGCAAAATATCAAACCTCTATCTTTTTGCTCTACTGACATATTCTCAAATTAGCATATAAAGAGGAAATGAAAATTGAAGAACTTGTCTCAGAAACCGAGAATTAAATACTGTTTTATCCATGCTATCCCATCTCTAAAGAAAGTTGCCAGACAGGATTAGTCAGTAGAAATCCTGTGACTCTTGAGAGATCCAGAGCAAGGACCCTGTCCCGGTGCCCCTGCAATGTGTGAGATCCAGTGAGCAGAACCCAATTGCAGGTGACTAGTATTTGCCTGGAGAGCAGCAACGGCACAAGATGTGACAGAGCTGCAAATGTATAGACCAGCAATTACTCTCATTATAAATAAAATCGCACCAAACTAGCATGAAGATGTAAAGTAATAACACCTACCTATAATAGCTAAAATTTAGTTTGACGCACTTTATGAAAACAGTAATTGATCTTGGTAACCTCTCTTTGTAGCAAGCCACTAGAGAGATACTGCTGCTTGTCACCTCAGCTGTAGGCTTCAGTGGAGGATTAACAAACACTCTTGCTAACTCAGCAGAATTGTACAGTTGTACAACAGCTATAGCTGTACAGTATAACATACACATGTAGCAATCATGCAACAGTGTTGTACTGATCATTCCACTCTGGGACATGTGTCAAGCTAACAAGAAATACTGCATGCATCATTTTCTGTAGCTTGACATAATTTATTCCTTAAGATGCAGGAGAGGCTGTTTGGATATTCTAGCATTTTGAACTGCTGGTCCTTAGGGCCCTGTGAAGCAGCTCTTACATTTTGCACTAATCTCTTTTTTTTCCTAGTACTATACATTTTAAAGAGATGCCATATGGCACTTAAGTGGACAAATGATATGGTGTTTTGCCCTTTCTTTCTAATTCCGTTGGCTTTACATTTCTCAAGTTGCATTCCCAGTTGATGAACAACGTCCTTAACCTCTTGAGTGGTCCTGGATGTCCACTAGACATAGACCAACGTGACACTTGTGCTGACTTCTAATATAGACTGGATGTCAACAATGTTACTGTCATTCACTTCAGCAGTTGATTTGCATATAAGCATACTATCATACTCTATTGTAGCGCCTAAGAGTAAATGGAAAATATAGCACAGCTGCTACCTACATACAAAAGAGCGTTTCCTTCACTGGCATCCAGTTCTCAGACAGACAGCAGCCAGAAGTCATGGTGTTAAATGGCTAAAACTATATAAGTGGAATTAAAGTCTGGAACATAAAGAGCACTATTTATTGATGACACCCTATTCGCATATATTTTTCTTTCAAAAGGAGGTAAGTAACTACCATTTCTGTAAGGCTTTGTTTATTGTCTAAGGACCAGAGTTACACTTTTAGAAAAGTTAATGTTCCTTTTCATAGGATTAATTCATGTTTTATAAAAATGAGTGATTAGTACTACAAGGTAGTATAGCAGATAATGTTAGGATACAGAGAGGCATTTCATTTATTGGGAATTTCACATATGATCATAGATTCTTCATGGCCTCTTGTCACATAAGACAGAGTGCAAAATTAAAGGAAAAGGGAAAAGGCTGAATTCACAGGTTCCCCTCCACCCCCAATGTACAAAACAAGCCCATCACATATTTTGAGAATGAAAATGGTGTTACTGTCCTGTCCACTTAATACTTAGCATTGCAAAATGCCATATAAAAGCATGACACCCACTTGTACCTGTGTATATTTATCTGTAGAAACAAGATAGAAGAATACATGCACAAGCATCACTTACATAGCAAAATAATAGTAAATGCTCATCTGTAGAAGTGACTGGATACAAAAGCAATTGCAAGTATTTATGCAGTACAAACATGGAGGTGAAGTTAAAACAGCTTTGAAAATATGACCCATATTATCAGCAGTAATAAGTAAATCTTCTCTCTAAAGATAAAAGAGAAAGTACGCTCATTATTTAGTCAGACCTTCTCAAGATGAAGACCCAAACACAGAGCGGTTATCAAAATGCCCTTAGAATAATAAAATCAAGCACTGACAGACCAAGAGGCAAAGTTTTAAAGTGGAGGCCCCCTGACAAGGCTCTGCTTTACTCTTAGTGGCTGGCTGGTCTGATTACGACATCTAAATGCTACTGGAGATACAATGCTGGATATTCATTAGTGGAACCTGCTGTCCTAACAAGAACATTATTGGAATTATGTCAATTAACACCAGCTGAGGACATGTCCTGCAATTTTTAAATACAGCAAAACTGTAAAGAGATTAATAAAGTTTAAAAGTAGGATTCTCAACTGCAGATGGCTCAAGCTGGATATTTGTTAAGGATGCCTATAGCCCAAGGACCACACACTGCCTATCCTCTGTGCATGCAGAGCCCTAAGTAGGCAGACTAGCTGAAGTGTCTCAGCCACCTTGCAGTTTTAGCCCCATGCAGATCACATGCCAGTAGGTTTGGATAGAGGTAAGGAACAAGGACCAGTGCTGATTATGTGAAAGCATTCCCCTGGAATTTAAAACCGGCTCTCTTCCTATAAATACAGTTTCAGAATTCCTTATTGCAGAAGTGATCGGAAGTCCTTCTCTACAGGACCCACACCCTATTCAGGTTTTTCCTGTAACTATGTTACAAGCAATACTGGTTAAGTGCAGGCTGGGTCAAGACTGCCGAAGTGCAGGCAGGGTTTTGTGGGCACTGATGGCTGGATGGATGTGAAACCAGAAGAATCCATTTTTAAAGTAATTATAACTGTGTATCTTTATGGGCTACAGCAACTATTGCCCGATCAGGAATGACTCTTGTGACTGGTGTTTAAAAATGTGACTACTTTAAACACATATGGTTAGCAATACGCTGTTCACAAATAATGATGAAGGCAAACTAACATTTTCAGTTTTACCTTGCAGCTTAAAGTTACAAATATCTTCACTTTTCCCTGAGAAAATATTAGTATTCTTGGGTTTATTAGGGAGTGTTATCAGTCTTGTCACACGAGCTTATGACCTAAAATCTAGCAAAATGTTTACACTTGATTACCTCATATTTGATAATTAACATGGAGATTTTCAAAGGCAGCCAAATTTTCCATGTTTCATATTTAGGCATTTGAATTTATCATGTTCTTATTTTTTTTTAAATAGGCAGTTATATGCAACTAGAAATGTCATGTCTTAATCTAGACTTAGGTGCTCTGCATCTGAGAGTCATGGTCTTTATTTTGTACACTGAAATTGATTTAAAATAATGTGTCCATGACACATATTGAGGCCCCAAGGTGGTTTTTGTTGCTAGCAGAGCTGTTTTGGATTTCAGCTGTCATCATCTGGTATTCAGAAAATACCCAGAATGTCTTTTAAAAATTTTTATAACTCTTCATGTTCACTTGCACTTGGTACAAACCTAAACAAAAATGACACAAAATAAATATAATCAAATTACTATTAAAATAATAATTTGAAGATAAACCAACAAATATTTAACACCAGGAGTTTTTAATTACATAGTGCTGATTTTGCCCATACCAAATTAAAACTGGGCCAGGAGATGCCCAAATACAAACATTCAATAATATTTCTATATTTACGTGTTCATCCCAGCTTTGATAAGATGCATTTCTTAAGTTTTTCCTTGCTTATCATGGAGTTCAGTTCAAGCTCTGTTAAATCTATAAAAATCAATATTGACTATATGTATTATGTGATGGTTCCATCTAAAAGTATCTGCTATAGAATATGGGCCAGATACAATAGAGCAGCCAAGCACATGTAATTTACCCAACAAATCTAAAGCACTCCCACATTGATTTTTGCAGTTTTGTAGCCCCTAGTCACAGAGAGAAGAAAAAATGGCTTACTCATAGAGTGTGTTAGTACTTGGGGCTACATCATATTTATCTTAGAGCCTCTGATTTGGGTTGTCTTTTTGTTACCTTTGTTGATGGAATTTTTAGGTCATTTAATGCGGTTCTCTATTCTAAAATGTCTACTTCTAATGGCAAGAAAAGAAAAAGGATTTTCTAAATTATTCTGATCTCTTGATTACTTTTCCCAAACTTACAGCATACAGATGGAATATTGCACTATTTTAACAGTTCCTAAATGCAATTATCTTAAGCATGAATAGAAAATTGTATATAAGCAAGGGGATAAGATTTCAGCAATGTATTAATGTACATCACACAATAACTAGTATAAAGGGATACCAAAAACATATTTGAGAATACAATTACAGTTTAAAAGACATTTTTGAAATTACGTGCATATGTATTTGTGTAGCATAAAATATCTACGTATAAGTACTTTAATATTTAAAATGTTTTCAAATATTAAAAGGGTAATACATATATATTAATCAATATATCTTCATTCTTATTCAGAAACAATAAATGGGCAGATTTCTCAATGTACATTAAAACAAAATTCCATTCATCAATATGTGATATATTAACCAATATAATTAAAAAAAAGAAAAAGAAATTCAGTCACAGATTCAATCTGCATTTGGACCTAGGTGGCAGGCTATAAGATATGTTCAGATTAAGAACTTGAAACCCCAATTCAATAAAAAACCCTGCAGGATTTAAGCATGTTGCATGCCTAGAGATTTTTTTTTTTCTATTTTATTTACTCATAAGTATCATTAATACCAAAGATCAACAACCTTTGGTGCCATGTATGTCACTCTCTCTCTTCAAGTCTTTAGTAGCTGCATGCTTATCTATTTCAGTCAAATGTATTTCTTTTCAAAATAAAAAAAAAAAAAAAAGAGAGTGAGCAACCTGACAATACAGTGTTATCAAATTTTTTCAGCTGAGACCCACATGTCATTCAGCATTCAGACATGTTTGTGCTTGATTGATGGATGGGTTTCTGACAAATAAAACTAGGATCAAGAGCTTTGCACCTTTTCCCCCATCAGGAACCAGAGTAAAGCATAACTCTATAACAATGGTGGGATTAGGGATGCATTAGCTCTCCATCGACCAAAACCACCCATTCCCATCAATACTTTGCACTTAATAACCTGAAGCTATGATAAGAAAACAAAAGAAGGAGAAAGGGACAGGAGAAAACAAATCAATAGAAGAAGGGAATGTCTGAAAGATGTACTGTCCAAATGAAGAAAAATTTTTGCTGAATTGCTAGGATAATGCCACTTGACAAGAGAACAATGTACTGTCAAGGTTTATCAGCGAGGAGGCCTATTGGTACAATGTTAAGCACAGGTTTGGCATTTCAGTGGTGGCACTTACTGTAGATGTAAAATACGTAACACCAAAATGCAGATAATAACTACTCATATTTGGTTTGTATTAGCAGTTTGGATACCCATAAGGAACACATTACTTTCCTAGGTGTCCTGAAAAAGATGCTAGGAACAGAAGAATCGATCCTGCTTTGTTGAGCAAAACCAGGATATAAGTTTCACTAATGCTGTGCTTCTGGAGCTGAATGAGGGGAGATCTAATGATTTTCTTCCTTCAAAATCCAGAAAGAAAGGTCAACTTCAGCATACAACCCCAAGTGCCCAATCACCCTGCTTTGGCCGAAGGCCAGCATGGGATGTTGAATTCCCTGCCTTATATCTGAGCCTTGTGCAAAGTGCCTGTGTTTATCAAGAAAATCCTTGGATGCAGTTTTGCTCTTCTGCCCTCTGTCACAGTTTCATTTTCCATTGTATATTTATTCTGATTAAATATTATTAGACTGAAAGTCAATAAAGAGCACAAAGTCAGGTAAGCAGGAATGTTGTTGATCAACATTGCTGACATTCACTGTTTCACCCAATCAGATGGCTTGTTTTTAGGTAAGCATCTAAAACACAGGAAAAAGTTCCAATATCCAAGACAATAAACAATGTTAAGCTCTAATTTAATAAAAAGTAACAGTAAATATTTATTGTGTTTCCTTTATAAAATGTTTTTCAAATCCACTGACAATTATAAGATTCTACTAACTATAACAACACAGATACGTTTTAGTATCTCCATATTAGTCATCTAATCATCACAGTATGTACCAGAAAGGAGTGAAAAGACAGTCCAATAGTTAAAGCCCAGCACACAAACCAGGCAATAAGTGCTATGCTGCTGGCTCTGCCACACTCCTCATTTGCCACATATGGAAATTCATGAAATCTTAGCATCCCTGCTTCCTTGTATGTAAATTATGATTATGATTTTACAACTTCAACTCAGCCTATTCACTTGCTGTGATCACAGGGTGTTCTACAAAGTAGAACCAATAATGAATTAAAGGAAATGCCACAAGAAACAAAGATGTTCCAAGAAGTCAATACACTCTTTACAAGTTCCTTGATGACTACATGAATTTACTGAACGGATATGGAATTAAGTAAAAAGCACTACCGTGGCTCATGCAGAAGCTGAAACGAATTCACATGAAGTGAGATAAGAATGGCAGATGGAGGAATATTTTAAAGACATGCTAGAGGGTACTCTGAGTAAAGAAGGGTAAGAATAACTATGAAAGTATATATGACAAAGTAGAGTCAAATGCAATATAATGTACATAAGGATAGAGATAAATTTATATGCAAGAACTACAAAAATTGTGATAAATGAGGAACTTTTCAGACAGCAAACTCTTATTGTTTTACTGCTGCTCTTATAATTTTAGAGTTATAAAATGAAAAAGGTGTTACTGTCCTGTCTGCTGCTCTTCTCTATAAAGTACCCACCACAAACTCTGTTATTTTGCTTTGATAATATTGTCTCTGTCAATGCATGCTATCAAAAAGCCCATAACATACTCTGATGAACAGCTTGAATTTCAAGCCTGGTTCTGATAACACAGCTGATGACACACAAATGCTTCTCACCTTTTCTTAAAACCTTACTGACTTTAATAAAGGGTCTGTCTATATAGAGCTAGGGCAAGCTCTCAGTTCTGCAATACTACAAAAAATGTTACCGGGAGAGTGGTAGGGGGCAGATAAGTGACCCACTCCTCATAACATACATTTTATAGTGGCAAAAATTATTTCAATACTATTGCATAAAATAGGACTCATTCTGATAACATGTCATTAATAGAAAAATGAAGTGTAAATGAAATTTCTGTCATTTCATTTCATTACAATTCTGAACTGTCTAAATGTACCCTTCTTCTAATGAAATTTTCAAAAACCTCTTTGCACTGTTTCTGCTTAAAGGATCCAGATCAGTCACACACAGTCTTAAGGATAACTGCCAATAACCGAAATAAATCAAAGGACGTACTTGAAAAGTTCTCAAAACCAGTAACTTTCCATTCCACAAATAAACAATATAAGTTTGGCAAGCACACATCACGTAATTCACACATGATGACGTGAATATCTGTTTTAAGAGCAAATCTCAAAGCTATTTTAACTACAGAGCAGCCTGAGCACTTCCATAATTAGTTACTTACTTATTTCATACCAGAAATAATAATGATCTGATCAAGATATCATCAGTTCCTATCAGCCAGTTATTTCCTAAATAATTTTAGAAAGAAAATGAATGAGCAAGACTGAAGAGTAAAGACCCCAGTTCTGCAGCGAGGTATATGGCATGCGAGTGGAGTGAGAAAGCTGTGTGATCCAGGAGGTATGCAGAAGCAAATAGACAGACATTTAGCACAGCATGGTGACTGTAGCCAGATCTTATACTAGCAACCAGGTGCAGGTGAGGAGCACATGCTTTCAGATGCTGTATTAGTTTATTCCTTTTTTTCTTATTGTCTCTCAAGCTTGAAATAGCTGAGGATCAGAGAATAATTCCTACAGTGGTATGTGAAGATTTTAACCTAAAGTTACTTTTAGCACAGGGGTAGGAGTTCCAGATAATTTAGTAACCGCCCTTCTTGTACAATTCTAAATTTAGATCTTTGGACCAATTTTTCTTCCAAATGTTATTGACTAGGTTAGGCCAAACAGTTTGGTCCTCAGTGGTTCAAACGCCTTTTTCTTCCTGTTTAAATTTATTTGGATTCATATTCTGCAAGGACTTAGTAGAAGATGTTTCTAAATCCATGCTTTGTTTCTTTTCTTAAAATGCTCATATAATATTCCTCAGTCTTAGCATAATTTCCCTCTAAATCTAGATATCAGCCCAGGTTTGCAAGACATTTGACAAAGAATTGCGATAAGTGCTTTCTAATTCTAATGAGCTCTGATCAAGCTGCTGAAATCTCATAAAATAAAACTCCAAAGACTTGTTTGATTATTTTTTCCCAATAAAGTATCAGTAAGCTGTTTAAAACCAACAATCTTGTATTGATGGTGAGAGCTGAGTTGCATTCTTATGAACTCAGTGAGAGAGAATGGTGTTTTGTGATACTTTAGCCTCAAGAAATATAAGGTCAAGTATTGAATACAATGTTTAAAATAAGTGTTGATGCCATTAATATAAAGATCTGACCTTGATCAGTGACCCACTAGATAGCTTCCCTATTTTATTTAAAAGACTGTAGCTTCTGAATGACTTCAGCTTTATTGTGAGGTTCATAACATATAGAGTATTTAAAAAAAAATCTTCTATTTTTTTTTTCAGCTACATATCTTCTTGCATTTGTCAATACAAGAAAATTGTCTGAAGTCACAATCAGCAACTCATGTCTTAATTGCATAGATATGCATGGGTAATTCTTCTTCAACTATTTCCATGTGTCCCAAGAAATAATTCTAGGGAAGTTGGCAAGTCAATATATTTATATTCAAACATTATGTGTGCACTTCAATAAGGCTGATCATTAAAACCTAATCCTTGTGATCAAAAGATAGATAGAATCCAAAATAGCATTTTGATGGCCACAAGAAGGTCCATCAGGTTATGAAGTATTTGCCAGCTAGATCTTCAGGTCTTCATTTTGGAGTCAATTCTTTTTCTTTGGTGGAACTAAACGCAAATGCTCTAGAGGATTTGCCCAACTTCTGAAGGACATGTGCCTATAATAGGCCTTTCTCATCTCTGTCTTGTTAACAAGTATATAAATAAGAGAAGGCTTCAGTAATTGGCTCAGAGTTACTAATGAATTAATTAACTTCAGTCTATTTTACCTAACCTTTAATAATAAGAATCTTTTTTCGGTCTAGCAATAGGTCTGACAGGCTGAAAAAACAGACATGCAGCAAAGCTCTTGAAAATTAATGAGAAACGAGGAAAGAATCAATGTACATTCTGCTTGCAGAGAACTGACACAAAAAAGACACAATAAACCATGAACAAACACAGTCAGTTTAAAAAATAGGTTAGAAAAAGTGGGCAAATTCAATTATAGAAGTAATTAGAAGATATAGGGCAAGGCTGCCTTTTGGGACTATGCCAGAAAACATGAATTAATAAGAGTGAATAGAAAGCGCCCATGTAGTAATTAAGAGGCAATCACCTATGGCAATGAATACCTGAAAACAGGCTGCAAACTATTAATTCAGTGATCAAAAATATTTTTAGATGATTAATATGGCAAATTTGTTTTAAAAGACTAATTTCTGGAAAGATATCAAGACAATAGCACATTATTTGCTCCTCAGGCATTTATATAGCTAATTAAATTTTATAATTTGCAACAACATTAACCATTATCTGAAAACAGTAAAAGCAATATTTCCTCCAGTAATTCTTTATTATAATGTCTTCAAAATCAGTAAGTTAAGACTAGCTCAACTTTTTAAAAGAAAATTCAAGCACCCAGAGCTGATTGCTTCATGATATTTGTTGTTGTTTATTAAAGAGTCACCATGCATAAATTTTATATAACTTTCATCTATTTTAAATTATTTCAGTATTTCAGTAACTGTTTTAATTATGATTCAGAGAATTCTAAACAAAATTATTTGATACTCAAATAAGCCATCACAGATGTTAACGCATGGCCATGAGAGACTTTTCTTTGTCAGGGCATGACTCTCTCCTTCAGATGCAAAAAATGAGCAAGTTGCAGTAAAGGTGTGCAACACTAGACAGCTATCTGTCTAGTTTCTAAAAATCAGCTAAAAAAATCTCTTCAAGTCATTTATTCTTTCAATAAATCAGGTAGTGGCTAATTTATTGTCTCAAAGTTGCTTCCTAGACCATTACAAAAACTAACATAAAATATGCACCATCGGAAAAAATATGTTGGTAATAGTGAAAACTTTTTTAAAAAAGGGATCTACTTTGCAAAGCAAGTTTAAGTGGAATGCTTATGTGTGAGAAATAAAGCAAACCATAGAAGAAGCTTTACAATAGCAAAACTTCAGTATAGCTATATCAAAAATACAATTAATTTCTTCAAATTCAACATTTTTCATTACCATTTCTGAGGATTAAAAAAGCCCCAAACCCTAGAACCCTCCAAATAATGACCAAGAAACAAAGACTGATGATAAATTTTTATGCTAATACTGACCAATGATTATTACATTCTATTTGTATTGCTGAAGAAAGGAAGAATCAGTCTGAATGTTGTTGGCAACTTATGCATACCTTAAAGCCTTAAGATTTACATATTCGTCTTTTTAGTGTAATTTTAAATAGTATATGTGTCTCCAACTCAGAAAAATGTCAAAATTATAAGCAATATATAAGAAGGGCACAGCTACTAGAGAGATACAAAACTCTGTGCACTAAATTAAACACTCAAATTTCATGGTCAAAAGTCTGCCCTGGGTTGTGGTTTGTGGAGTAGTAAAAGGACTAAAGGGAAAAGTAGTGAAAAACTACCAAAACCAAAATAGTGAGAGGAAATGAATGGAAAAAACTGGAGGAACACAATCTTAAAAAAAGAAAATGGGCAAATATTACTCAAAAATAAATGCAATTTACTTGTATCAGTGTATTTTGAGATTTAGGGAGACAGTACTCCCTCAATAAGTACTAAAGGCTTCCTGGTTCAGTTAAAAAAACTTAGAAAAAAAGTAATCTCCTTTGAAAAATACACAGCTTAAAACTATGGGTAAAAGAAATCAGTGAACTCACACTGTTTTTGTGAATGCTTCAAAATGAAACACAGTTTCAGACATTGCTGCCACACCTTTAATTTCAGGTAGCTTCCATAGGTCTCATACTGGGTTGTTTTCTGCCACAGTGCTCAGACACAACAAAAAACTGAATGTGCCATACCTGGAGTATGTCAGCAGTTTGTAATGCTTTTGTAAGAGCAATTCCTAAAGAATGGAATACATGCTGAGTCGCAGAAATATTCTTTTAAAAGTAGGGACAAATTTCCTACAGTCTAGAGGTAGAGGTAACTGGTGGTTTGATTGCAATACTGACTCTGAACACCTCTACCAAGCTTTACAGTGTTATTTTCCTGGGACCAGATCTTCAACTCCTGACCAAAGGTATATAAATATGCCATGAGAAGAACCTCTAGACAGGATTTGGAGATTTTTATCCTCCACATCAATCCATTAACAGGAGTCATAATAGGATAGCAGCTATTTTCTATATACCCGTCCACTGGAACAGTACAGCCACTCAGACCTATCATGGTATCTTTGTTAGGTATCCAGTTTCATCTCCATGGCTCCTTGTGCTACCTTTCTAATTAATGGAGATAGAGACAGTCCTTTGGGGCCCAGCTCAGAAGAGGATCCTAATTTAGATGCTCTTCATTGTCCAAATAGGGAGACTTTCTCCAATGTTTGCAGAGAAAGCCTAAAACATCTAATGAGACTCAACCAGACAAATTAATTCCTTCATGAATACTTCTATGTGCCCAGTTTCTTAAACATTAGCACTGTTTGTTCCTCTAACTTTCTGATGTAGCTCGGCAAGGCACTCATTTTAGGACTTCTCTCCCATTCCCATTTTCCTCCACCATCTCTTCACTTATATCTGTTTCTGTTCCGATACTGTAAAACAAGCTTTTGAACTGGTCAGGATCTAGAACCTGTCCCAGCATTGGTCATATCCTTTCCAGCTTGCTGGGTCCTTGTCATATTCCTTGAACTGTTTCTGTCATGGTAATCATCCTTGTTACCTGTCTTTCAACCTCTTCTGGTTTTACTCTGCTCTTTCTAAGCTGAGGAGGCTGGTACTACACAAAGTATTTAAGATGCAGGTGTACTATGCATTTATATAATGTTGTAATTATGGCTTTTATTTTGTTCTCTATTTTTAAAATTTTGGTTCAACTGTTCTTGATGTGACAGCTTTGCAGAACTATCCAATTATCTTCAAGATCTCATTTCTGAGAAGTGATGGTTGATTCTCAGCCCACCACTTTATAGGGAAAGATATTTTTCCCATGTGCATTTGTCTGCAGTGAATTTCATGTCATTTTTTCTCCCATTATTGCCAGACATTTCTCAATATGCCATAGCCAGTCTTTCTTTTAACTTCCCTGAGTAACTTTCCATTGCAAATTTTGTTCCCTCACTATTCAGCTTTTTATTTTTCAGATCACTTATTAATATGTTGAATAGCACAGATCTCCATGGGGTTTTCAGTGGTTACATACCTCAGCTGTGAAAACTGACCCGTACTCTGCTTTCTACTGTCAACCAGTTATTTATTGATGTAAGGATCTTCCTTTTTGTTCCAGCACATTTTATTTCCTTAAAGGCTTTTTGGAATGGACCCTTTTAAACACCTCTTGAACACCCAAGCAGGTGATATCAGCTGGGTTTCCTGTGTTCTCCTTCTTGCAGATTCCATCAGAGAATTTCAATATATTTTGAAGCCAGGACTTTTCTTTTAAAACTTACATCAACGCTTCACAATATGTCATAATTATTCAGATTACATTGTTTTATTATTTGTTATAACTTCTACTAATTTTCACAGCACAGATGTCAGATTTAGCGGACTGCAGTTTTCTGGATCTGCCTTTTAGAAATATGTTGCTGCATCAGTCAGATTTCAGATCTCCTCTGGCTCAAAATGATTTGAACTGAGAAGCTATACACCATAAACACCTGTTTGTCTCCTGACTTTCTTTAGAATTTCTGAGTGGATGTCTCTGCTCCTGATGAGTTATAGCTTGTTTTGTCCATTTATTCTCTAAACTATTTATGGATACTTGAACTTGAAAGAAATCCCAAAATGCATCCATAAATTAAGATTCTGAGATGGAAGTCTCTTCAACCTCCTCCATGGTAAGCACAGGTGTGGAAAAAAAAATAATCTCAAAATCATAGCTTTTCTGCTATGGATTTCTTTTTCTTTTTTTCTTTTTTTCTTTTCTTTTTTTTTTTTTTTTTTTAATGCTCCTTTCATACCTTGAACATCTTACCGGTTTTCTAGCGGTAATCATGCTCCTGATGTATTTGAAACCAAAGGCTATTATTGCTTTTTATTCCTTGTGTAAGTTGTTTCTCAACTTCTTTTGGAGACTGTTTGTTGTTACCTAGATTGACTCAGGACTCTGGCTTACCATGCAGTCTTAAACAATACACCACAGGAGGTGCAACTTCATGGTAGGCTTTCTCAACTCTGAGCTACCACCTAGCAAAAGGCCACCTTCCCATTCCAAAACCATGTGTTTCTTCCAGCCATTATATGCTGGCACTAGTGCTCAGTTATATTAATGAGCTGATCGGATGGAAAACGAACCCTTGTAAGAAACTTATCTATTTTCTCTAACCACACAGTCCTATGGCACTTGTGCTGTCACAGGAAAGACAGAGATTAAACTCACTTTGTAACTGCTGCTTTTGACAGCAGTGAATAAGTTAATCTATAACTTAATTTTGAATCTATATCTAAGGTTAGGGGGCAAATCTGGAGCATGTGCCAGAAATGAGTAGGTGGGTGGCAGTGGTGAAATGAGGACACCTAAGGCCGCTGCCAAATCCAGCTTCACATCAAGCTACATGCTGAGTGTAACGCAGAATTCTGACATTCAAGGGTTTAAGATAATCAATTACAATAATCAACTTTAAGCCTTTTCTAAAGGGGTATTTAGGAAAACTTGCAGGGTGTATTTTCCCTGCCCAGTGAAGTTATGTCTTGATTTTCAGATTTAAGAGTTAGTTTGTTGGAAGAATAGGAGAGAAGAAAAATCAGGGACTAGGGAACTTTCAATACCATTACTAAAATACAGAGAGCTTGGGGGGTACTTAATCCCCATCCTGCACTTCTGTCATCAGCTAAACATTGTTCCCCATTGTGCACACAAGAAGCACAAAGCTGACCCAGCAGACTGAGGTGAGAAGATTAGAAGCAGAAATTAAAGTCTCCTGGACAGATTGTTCAGCTACTAATAAATTTTTCACGGATTTCCCCACATTTTAAAAAATCATATTAATCTGAATTTGGGGGTTTTAAAAACATGCCTCTGATTGTATTTCCCTTTGATTGCCAAGAGGTGCACTGTGGAAGATGGACCATTTCTTAGCTTAGCTGAAGAGGAAGATATATGCAAAATATAGAGATTCCAGTATTCAAACTGTTTCCCCAAGCTACTTCTACAGTTTCTGGTATGTCCTTCATTTGGATATGAAGAGGAAGTGTGAGCTCAGGACCTAAATGAACGGTATAATAAGAAAATAAAATGGCTGTACTAGGTGAGAGCAAATGTCCATCTAGCCAAATACTGTCTCTATCTGCAGCCAGAAATGAGCACCTATAGAAGAACAGAACAGGCATGTAATAACACTTCCCCCAAGTACTCTTCCAGCTTCCACAAATACGAGTCTTGAAGACTACCTGAGCCAGAAAAGGTTCATGTGTATTTTTAACCACTATGGATCTCTCTTTTGGGAACTTTTTCAAGCTTCCCTTGATCCCTTGATATAAACTTGAAACTCTGAGAATACCCTGTTGCTGTTGAATTATGTTATGTCTAAAGATCTTTGCTTCTTTTCCAGCTGTCATATCTGCAAAGTGCCTTGATTTCTTGTCCTGGCAAGAACTGCATAAACCATGTGTAGGGACCCTCTTTATGATGCTTTAGACTAGATGACTTTAGCATCTTTTCTAACAGTCTCATTTTCTAGGCATACAAAGAGTTTACTTTGCTCAGTTTCAATAGAAATCTCTCTGCTTCTGTGATCATACTTGTTGCCCTTTTGTGAACCTTTTGAAAAGGGAGGGGCAGGCAATATGCAAGAAGTCAGTGCACCATATATTTATACACTGGCATAAGTATCCTGTACTTATCTTCTACCCCTTTCCTATTTATTCCTGACATTCACTGAATGTCATTAAGCAGATTCTTTCATAGACTTGTCTTTTATAATCCCAACCTCTCATTCCTTGATGGTAATACAGCTGAAAGCCCATAATTTTATTTGGGAAGTTTTGATTATTCCCAGATGCATCACTTTAACTCTTACTGAATTTCATGGGATATTTAAGGACTACTTACTGAGTTTCATAAGATCCTCCATCCAGTCCTCATCGTTATTGTCCTGAAAAACCTGGTATCATCAACAGACTGCCACCTCACTAGTCACTCTCTTTCCAGTTTCCTCATGAATCAAAGAAGGAAGTTTCTAACTCTCTAGGCATAACCTCCTCTTTCAAAAGGAGATCCCAAGACTTCTTTCTCTCAGTGCTGCCCCCACTTCATTTTTACAACTTGTTGCGAGAGATAGTAACCAGATTTGAATCTCTATGTCTTTTAACACCACCCAAGTATTTTTGGCTCTAATGGATGCAGTGTACAAGACAATAAGGTTTTTGAATCACCTCTCTTAGAAGGATGCCAGTTAGAACTCTGCAGTTTTCTTGGCATTGCACACCCAGTGCTTAGAAACTAATTCTCTTCTCAGTTCAACATCAGAGGTCTGTGACAAACACAGCTTTGAAAGAAGAGTACATTTGAATCCACTCTTCTTGTCAGATGAATAACAACAGTAAAGTGATGCATCTTTAACAAAACCCCCTAATAAAGGTTTTAAAGTATGGTGATCATGGGAATTAGCTTGGGAGAACATGCAAAGTGCAGATTCAACTTAATCTAATTAGGGCTCTAACACACAGAAGTTAACACTTCTATTGGCAGCAGTAGTTGACAAACTAAATATTCTTCCAACAAAAGAAAAAGGACATTTTAAAGTGTTTTGGAAAGTTTGGAACTGTTGTGTCTTGTTTTCTTCTTTTTTTTTTTTTTTTTTTTTCCCCAGCTCTGTGTTTCTGAATTTTTAAAAATTACTTGAACATTTTTAGCCAAAAGGCTATAAAAATGACTGTTTGAAAATGGCATTTGATTAACAAGAAATTATTAGCATCTCTGAGATAGTTTTTCCATTAAAAAAGTACAAAGGGTAAAATGAAAACATATAGGGCTGTTTTGCTTAAGTATCTGTGTCTGCCTTTGAGGTATCTGGCAGAATAGCTACATAGATCAAGAATGAAATCTCTCCTTAATCCTCATCAACATATTTAAGTTTACAGATACACAGAACCTCTCAGAAGCTAAGGCTTACTTTATCTTTCCTCTAGTCAGTGCTAACATAACACAAACTAGCACCACTTTCTGGCTAGCTCCTTGATTCAGAAATTGGTGTAAGAAAAGTTCTAGTGAATAGGGGCTGGATGATAGCAATGAATATTATACTGAGTAAGCTGAAGAATTTGACAAACTGGAAAAGAGAACATCCATACGGCTCAACTTAAAACATAATTACAAGTACAGAAAGAAACAAAAAGAAGTAACAATGAACTGTGCAGCTAAGGCACAGAAGGTAAATGAAAAACATAAGATTTATTCTAGGAAGGGACGACACAGGAGTGAGGGAGAGGCAGCCCCTAGAATTCATGCCTTCATTACGATGCCAATAGTGAATCATAGAAAAAGGCTGCAAGGGACTTTGGACTGTCATGTCATTTACTGTTTCTTAGCCTGTGATCAGTGGATTAGCTGAGTGTCCATGCAACATGTAAAATATCAGAAGATGACTTACAAAAAATTATAAATCATCCATATCCACCTGTAATTTGTATAATTTGTGCTAGCCATCTCCTCATAGATTACCTTTTTAAAAAGTAAACTATTATATATTGCAGGTATTAGGTTCCTTTTCATTTTCAGCCTCATCTGTTTATGACATCACCTCCCTCTGCTGACTACCAAGCTCATACCTTGGTTTCCCTACTGCTTTGAATACTCATACAATGAAGTTTCATGCATCTTCGTGGTTACATCTCATTTTTGAGTCTTGATTACTTCAATTCTATTTCTGTAGGCTCACGATAGCCCTTTAGGTTTGTCATTAATAATCTAATTCTTGTAAAATTCCTTTTTGAGTCTTTGGTTAAGGCTGATGTGTTAATAAAAGGTGTGCCTCTACACAGCCTGCTATCCCTTGCAATGGCATAGTTTCTGCTTGTACCTTTGGTATCTGTTCTTGAGAAACTGCTATCACCATGTCTCTACTAGTCATTTTTCCCTTCTTTTTATGAAACAAGTCATTTTATATGAAGTGCCAATTGCCTGGATTTGTAGAAAGTCCCATGAAATACACTGATCCAATATCTTATTTCTTACTGCTTGTCACATCCCACTAACAGCCAATGCCCACTCATTCCATAAGACTCAGGACAGAAGGTTCTCTAGGCCATAAAGAAAGTAGGTACTTCATTTCTACTGAATTTCATCTAAGTGATAATTGAATTGAAAGTCAATAGGAACTGGGAGCATAAAGCCCTGTTACGTGGCTATAAAACTTGCGGGTGAGTTTTTCAGCTGCTGAACACCCTGAGGAACAGACATGAGGAGGGCTGAGGAGGATCTGTCATGAAAGGAAACATTTCCAGGAGCAGAAGAGCTGGTAGGTCATGGCTCAGGCAATAGGCTTGATCTCTCTTTCTCTCCCATATTACAAATCCTCTGTGACTTTCTGCTAGTACATTTAGCCTGACTAATTTTCCAAATCAACAGACCCAGCAGTGAGTTGTCAGATACATTAAACCACACAGGAAGGACAAATGCAGTATGCATGAAGAGCGCAGCTGACAAACTGGAGACTAGTTTGTTGAGTGTGACTCATTCTCCGACACTTTCACTAAAGGTCCTCAGCATGTCAGGGATGCAATCTGCTCTTGGGTGCATAGAAAAACTGACACGAGCCAATTTACGCCACTGCTACACACTCCTGACCTTTGTGATGATGATGGGTTGGTTGTTTGGTGTGTGGCTTTTTCTTTTTTTTTTGTTTTGTTTTGTTTTGTTTGTTTGTTTTTTCTCCCTGAGACCTCATAAGCTCAGAAACCAGAAGCTAAGATAGAAATCAAGAAGCTAAGAACAGATGTTTCCTGATGTAATAGATGTTATTATATATACATGTATATGAAATAGAGTACTTAGATGTTATTTCCATGACTTCACTTATGGCACAGAGCTACCTCCCAGCTGAGCTCTACGAGCATGCTGCCTGATTTTCTAGAACAGCAATGAAAGCAACAACTGAGCCAAACTTCTTCGGTTTGGGACAGACTATCAACCAGTGGGGCTCAAGAGCTGGACTGTTGTGGGGGTTAGCATTAAAATATGATCATCAACCCACTGAAATCAGAGAACTGCAATACTGATGGGGGTAAGAATGGATCCCGCAGCTGGTGAGTTTGACCAAAATTCATTTTGTGGAGGTGGCAGTTATTAAGAGGTGAAGGACGAACTAAAAAGAAAGTGAAAGCAGTTATGAACTAGTTCCATCACTGGAAAAAGGTACTGCAATGCACTGAGTGGGAGATCTTAAATACATTCCAAGCACACTGCCAAAGTAGTAACCTACACCAAGATGTAATGCTGTCTCTCAGCCCTTCTGTGGCTGTTTTCCCATATGAAAAAATGGCACTTTGAAACTTTACTTATAGGTAAATATTTAAAAGGCACAGCAGTATTTAGAAAACTCGTTTGGAGAGAAAGAGGAAAACACTTGCATAGATCTAAAATGATTTTATAATAGAAAAGTGCTGAAAACTAGGCACAGATCTTTATCTCCTTCAAAATTAAACAGTCTGACCCAGTGATTCACTATCAAAGCTCACAGACCAACCATGTTTGTGTAAGTACTTAACCTGAAGGCCATAATAACATAATTGAAAAGTTACAAATAAAGATGGGGTAGTCCTTGTTCAGGGTCAAATTTTCTTGGTCACTGAAGATAAACAGAACTAAAAACAATGAAAAAAAGTACTACTAAAGTGCGTTTGGAGTATGTATTGTTCAGTGTTATTACTGGTTATCTGTTACACTGCCAGTGGTGAAAAATTTCAATTGCTCTTGTGTCTTTTTAAACAAATTCTTTGTTTAAGTGCCCAATAAACTGTGCCCAAGACACAGTTATCGTTTTCTTTTCCCCTGCACTTGAATGCAAGTTAGCATTTGTTTGTTTCTCTGACAAACAAGCAAGAAATCGGCAGATAATATATGGATAATTATTCTACATAATTCCTGTCTAAAGCATCATCAGTGCATCCATAGGCAATATGTTTCTGGGCAAGCTGATTAGATTTTTGACCTACACTATGCTATTGTCTTTCTGGGGTAACAAACAACACTATCGCATCATTTCCCATGTATGCTATCAGAAGATCTACAAGAGAAGCTACTAATTTGTTGTTGTATGTAGACTTTCAGTGCAAATGACCTTTCATGGAACTCAACAGCATTGCTGATATCTTTAAAGAAAGCTCTTTCTCTTTATAGCCAAAGAAAGTTATTGAGTGACAGCCATCAGTCAACTGGGAAAGATGAGTGATAAATACGAAAACAAGAGGTACCTAATTGAAGTGGGCAGTGTGCTAATCACAGTCATCACATTTTCAGCCCCCGCTACTATATTTCTTGCCAACAATATAGCCAAAGAGTATTTAACTGCTGAATGGAATATTCTGCTATCATGTGCCTAAAGCCACTTTCAGGGACTCCCATAGTACCACTGTGCAGAGACAGACAGAATGAATTAAAAATGACAATATAAACTCTGAATGTGTACTTGTAATATTTCCCATACACATATGAGGATTAGATCACACATTTACTTTTATACAACTACAAAAGACAACATCTGAAATACAGTTATCCAAGCATAAACCAGAAACTGCTGACTCGTATGAAAAAAAAAAACCTCACAAACAAAACACTATGCTTATGGTTGAATGCCTGATGTTCCTATTACTTTGGCAACAGCTTGCCATGCTATCTAATTATACTGCATTTTAGTTTTGAACATGATTTGACTGAGTACTGTCTTCATATATTTGGCAAAGTTACCAGCTTTCCTGGAAAGAACAGTCTAAAATTTTTATTTGGCATAACCAGCTCTTCTAAACTGCAGCCAAACTTGTACCAGAATTTTTTTTTTTCTTCTTTTAGGACAGCAGGAAATACCAGGCACAGATTCAGTGATAACTCTTGAAAATGCTGGTTAGATATGAAAACCTCTGACTTTGGCATCTTATTTTTGAATTGCAATTTTTGTTTCATTATTAA
>JANHGB010012951.1:42500-90637 GCA_026283785.1 Coracopsis vasa
TATTGTTCATCTCTTTCATTGTTGCTACTTTTTCAAAAATTCTATGCCCATGCACCGATATCAAGTGAGAAATAGATGGTATTAAAATCAGTAAATTACAGAGTTAGTGTACTGCTGTGGTAACTAGATGAAAGGACGACAGCTACTAATAATGTATATAAGTATGACTTGAAAAGGGACAACAGAGAATAAAAAGGAAATACAGTGAGGGTCATCTTTAGTTGATTTAAAATTGCATTTTAAACAATTAACCATAATTGTAATACAAATTTGTCCTGGGAAGAGCTGTAACAAAAATCAGCTACAACTATCTTAAAATACATTTTGTCAGATTAATAATTAATTCTAGGAAACATCTTTGTTCACAAAGAAATTTCAAACAGATTATTTCTTTCAGAAATATTTCCTAGACCATTTATCTTTTCAGAGACCGAAGAGAAGCTCTGGTAAACATTTATAGGACAACCCCCCCAAACATCTACTTGTAATATTTATTGAGCAATTTAAGATATGAGATTAAATGTTAATAGCTTTGAAGTAATATAGCATTCTTGTTCCTGAGCAAGAAAACAGCTTAATGATGCAAGCAAGGAAAGAGATAACTAATTTTCACAGGAGAAAACTTTAAACTGGAGGTTTTCAAAACTAGTATGTCCTGTTATGCACATGTATTTAAGTTCAGCTTTTTCTAAACCTGAATGATGGTTTGAAAATTTTGAAACAAAAAATAAAGTTTTAACTTTTGCAAGTCTGATTTCCAAGTCTTTCTAACAGAAAGACTTATTTCAAGCAATTTTTGCATCACTAGGTGTCAAGAGGACAGCTTTTTGCAATGCATGACATAGGTTACTCACTTGAAGGTAAAAGGAAATTTGAAGATTAACCTTCAAATCCTATTGTATCATAGCTACTTCCCAGGAGAGGCGAAGCAGACAGCAGGGACTATGCATATAAACCTACCTCTTGTTTTATTTTCTTGTCTCTAGATACAGGCTTTTAAGAATTTGTATAGTATAGTATCTCTGCCTTTTTGTTGCCAAGCATTCATAGTAAGTACTCTACAATATAACAAGAGTTTTGAACAGAAGCCAGAAAACTACCACCTTTGTTTTCTTCTAGGATGCTTCATTGGGTTTCATGATTTATATACAACATATATATGTCCAAAAAGAACACCTACCCTGTGTGTATAAACTCAATACATAATGTGTGTGTTAAATTTGAAAAAAGAGAGGGGAAAAAAAAAGTTTTCTTAGGCCAAAATATAATTTGGGGTTCGTTTAGACAATTCAAGGATCCAATCATTTCCAAGACATCGATTTCTTGTGAAGAGAAGTGCTGCAGGAATACTAAATATTTTAACTGCATCTTTGTGGAGTAGATAAATAAACTTGTACAGTGACTGCTCCAAGAAGTATACCAACAAACTATTTCATGTCAAATGGGTAACTAAACAACAAAAGAGCTTTCCATAAAGGATCTAAAACCAGAAGAAGCTTTGAGAAGCCAAGACGTTTTCCTGCAAATGCTAAGGATTTTGCTCTAGACATTATTATAAAAGATTCTACCAATCTAATGAAACCCCTTTATTAACACTCATGAATATGATTTTTTAATGTTTTGTAGGGATCAACTCAACCACTATGATATAGACTAATGGAAAGCTTTTCAATAGAATCTTCTAGAAAGCCTATGAAGTTCAGACAGTACTCATAGATCTTATTTTAATACAAACTAATTTTTAATCATACTAAAGTACTTGAAAATTAATATACCCTTAAACTCTCTTCTCTGTATCACCATCTCCATAAAACCAAGTCCGTTTATTCTGCTCCTTCTCTGTGCCGTGTTTGAGAGTACGAACAAGGACAGCGTGTGTAGCAAGGACTTGACAGCAACAACTGTCAACAAAGAAGAGAGAGAATGTCTTCAGGACTGCTGCAGCTTGTTTGAAAATTTAACAACCTACTGGGTTTGCTACTTTCAGGAAAGGTAGTGCTGCTGTTATTTAACACAATAGTTCCTATTGGATCTCATGACTTAAGGTTCTTAAGAATGACATAGTCTTCGCTACACAAATGATGAAGTCAAGGATCGCTTACACAGTGAGAAGATATGTGGTCAGTGTATTGCTCAAAGGCATTGATAGTTAAGATATTGAGATGTGGGTTAGAGGAGGGGACAAAAATATTTACAGCTGCCACTCATTCAAAATTCCTTCTGGACATGAGTTCAAAATCTGCAATTACCCCCCTGTAGAACAACAGCTTCATTTTTGTATGCAAGTAATTGAAAAAAAACAAACAAAAAAAACCACAAGAAAAGACAAGAGGATGCAGGTGTTGACACTGCACCCCACAAAGGAAACCCTGAGGTACCAAGCACTGAACAGCTACAATTGGGACACTGGACCTGACCATAACACTTTGGTGTTTTGCTCTTGGGAGTAACCTATTAAAAAAAACACCCCAACAACCAAGAGCAGGACAACATTTGTTTGGAGTCTCACAATGCACTTTTTAATGAGAAACAGCACTTCTCTATCCCCTGTACCAAAAGAGGAAGCACATAAATGTATACAAGCAGAAAACCTGAGCGCTTTCTTCCTAGCTAGTGAAACTCCAAAACAAGCTCATGTGAGCTTTGAGGACATGCATGTTGAAAAGGAGCATAACTATGGCAACATATCAAATATGAGAGAGCAATGTAGGGGACAAGAACAATTGGAACATTTTGTCTGTGGAAGTAATCTACGAAACAGAGCAGCAAGGACAAAATCAGGGGAGTTCTAAATTGGAGGAAACATTCCACAAAGAGAAACAACGTTAACATTGGTACCACATAGAGAAGCATAGCAACATATGTGACGCTGAATACCTGAATGTAACTAGCAGCCACTCCCAAGACATAAAGTTTGAAAAAAAAAAACAAAAAAGAGAAGGACAAGGTCACATGAACTCTGAATTTCTCAAAAAGAAAGATGTGTCAAATGCAGAGAAGCATCAGCCAGTGGAAGCACATCACCCTTTCTTAGCCTTGAGAAGCTGAATAACAGAAAGAAGGTCCCATCTGTGAAAAAAAAAGATGACTAACAGAAGAGTGACACTTGTAGCTTTCGAAGAAGAAATAAAAATTAGTAAGTATTTCTGCTGAACTACAAATCATTTGAAAAATCACACAAACACAATGTTAAGCGGATGGAAAGTAAAATAAACTTCAACCAATAATTCCACCATATTACTCCATGTGTTTCTATTCTTTCCTTGAGCAGTAAGACCCAGTATTAACAAATCCATACTGCAGGCTTTAGGTGGGGATGTGTTACTGGTCTGTATAATTAGAATGGCTTGTCTGAAATTAAGTGCATAAAAAAGTGATCTGATTTTACTGAGCAACTGTGAATACCATTACTCTCAACTGAAATTGCATATGCAATTTAAAACCTGAAATTAAACACTTTAATCCATATTTAAGAACCAAAATAAGCAACATGGGGTCTGTGGAAAGCAAGCTGTAAAAACACTCAATGTTATTTATAAACACATTACACAGGGATGAAGAATTGAAGTAATATGCTAACATTGTTGAATGGAGACCTGAGGCTTGATCCAGCATCTTAGGAATCGGAGGCTTTGTCATACACAAATGCATAAAGAAGGCCTACCGTGCACTTTCCCCCTGTTGCTTTAAAGGGGGAAAAATGGCAGAAGATATGTATCTGCCCTAATTGTGATATTGTATCAAATGGATGAACTCTGTCCGTATAAGTTTTCCCGCAGTAACTCAGAACATAGAGATCTTTCACAGCATGTGCTATCTGTGGGACAGTTATATATATCTGCACATTCTGTAAAGCAAAATGATACAAAATGTTTTTGTTGTGTATTTTGAAAATTAAGTTTTAAACTGTTAATATCACATAAGGTACAAAAAGGTAAGGTTTGATGGAATGTTAACCCAGACATCTGACAGGCGGCAAAAATGATGTAAAGAAAAGGGGATGTGTGCTTTTATAAAAAATAATAGACTGTCATAAAACTGCCGTAACCTTTTGTCTCCTAACCCTATATATATTACTAAGTGAATTACTGAATAATCTAGTATATTTTCCCTCACACAGCTGAAGTAATTCACACGGCTTCATTCTCAAAACAAACAAGAAAAAAAAAGATATAGCATAATTTTATATTTTCACATGCTTGGCATTGAATGCAAGCTCATTTGATTTTTTTTTCAGGAGTATTTTGCATTCTTGGAGTACACCAGCAGTGGCGATAATGTATGATGTAACTGTACCATACAATGTGTTTATTATAGCTATTTCTCTGTTGCTGCTACAAGAGAACCCCTTTGAGGCTAGATAAAAGTTTGCCAAAAATAATATTCAAATATCCTTTTAATCAAAACAAGATAAAGAGGAGATTAGTGCCACCAGTGTCAACACCACCACTTCCAAAACATATGCTCAAATAAAACATGAAAGCTTTAGGGGATTGGTTTTGCAAGCTTCAGTAGCTTACACTTCCTCTTCTAACTCTATGGATTATTAAAATGCATCAGCTGATGATGTGTGTTAATGACAAGCTCCATCCCCAAAGGACTCTAATTCATTAAAGGGGACTATGAACCTGTAATGCTCAGAATTTAAACCAAAATATTTATTTAGATTATTAATTATGAATTTTATTTCAATATAGAATCCTAGATTCTTTTCATATCAGTTAAAATGACACAATGAAAAAAGTATATATACCCCCCCCCATAAATATCTGGAAAAAAATAATTCCTAACTAAACCTGAGAGCATGAGGGCTTTTTCTCCATAAAATATCCATTTTTCATGACTATCGTACCTCACTAAAATTGTTTTTTTTCTTTAAATTTAAATCTTGCTCTTCTCCACCCCCAATTGAATAACAATTCTAAATTGTATTTTTTTCTTTACTTACAATGTGTTTAACTTTCAGATTCTTGAAGAGAATGTACGGCATTCATTTGTCAACAAAACGATGCCCACTGAATTTTTATTTCAAATACAGAAATTTTCATTACTCCTCTGCTTTGACAAAATTTAATCTGTACAAAATCCAAGGACTGGGTCTAAAAATTGTTAATTAAAAAAAGCATGGTTGCTGACATAATGTGGGAAAGCAACCTGACAAGAAAGAGAGATGTTAATTTAACCTAGTGCTTAATGAAGTTACTGGGAGCTGATTTATGCAGCATACCTTGCTCAGCTATCATCAATAGAACATTTTCATGGAATTGCCAATTCAGTTCAAAATATGCATTTTCCTATCTGACGGCTTTATGGTACGGATTTGGCCACTGAAGGGTAGACAAACATGAAGGAAATACTGAAATATGGGGAGCATTTGGGCATATAAGCACCCTTAAAATTCATAGTTAACTGCTTAGACCAGGAGTCTGTGGTGATGTCCCTGTCCATGGCAGGTGGGTTGGAAATAGATGATTTTAAGGTCGTTTCCAACCCTGTCTGTTCTATGATTCTACGCTTGGGGGTTGTGTCTTTTGCAGCCACAAAATCCTATACGTCACATTGTCTCTTTGTGGAATTCAAGTAAGACCTGGGAGAGGCCCCTGTGGCATGTCCCATACTGCTGGCCAGGCAGCAACCAGGGACTGCACATAGATACTAGCTTAGAAGAAGGATAATTTATCATTCACACAGATCCTGACTAAAGCAAATGAATGAATGAAAACTATGGATATATTTCAACCCAGGGATCTTTCCTGAGTGTTCTCCCTGAGACTGCCATTTCCTTCCTTACAGGTCATTTTATCCAATGGAGCACCTAATGAAGCCATCACACTGCACTGCCTTAGTCACTACTTTACGTCTGTCACTGTCATTTTTACCCCATGGATCCATATTGTGTTTCACATTCATAGTGTGATTATGGTAGCACTAGGAGGGGTCATGGTTGAGGGTATGCCAGGCTGCTGCAGAGCCACAGATGAGGGACAGTCCCTGGTAACGGGAGTCAGTAACATGAAGCTGAACCTGTCAACATCAGCCACAATGATTACTCTGATACTCTGGACAAACGCAGTGCTGAAACTGGCTTATTGAAAAAAACAACCATGTGAAAGCAAACTAGAATATTACAGAAATTTAATAATACAAACCTTTTGTTTTTACAGTGCTCTGAAATTCCACATGAACACAGATTTTGGGCACACTTGTTTAATTTCATCAGATGCTTCTCTTCATCTCAGTAGCATTTACATGAACATCTCTGTTATTTGAAGTAAAGAGTGCCCATCAGTGAAGTGGTTTGCACTCTTAATAAACAGCCATTACAGATAGCCTACACTGAAAATTTGGCATACATTTAAAACAGAAGAGGTGCACTAAACCATAGGTAACAAAAATAAGTAGTCTTCGAAGAAAGTTATAGTATCTATCATATTTGTATATATTTAGTGTGTAAGCACAACAGTTAAAGCCACTTCATTCTTTCATGTGACCATTACCAATTTGTCACCGTGGGCTTCCAAGGCAGTGACAAATTTTGGAATTTGTCTTCCAAGGCAGTACAAAATGCAGAATTCCTGTGGTAATATGATCTTAAATTCTGAAAAAGTTTGATTTAAGTAATGCAGGAGTAGGGAAAACATAGTATTTTTAATATAGCTTCTAAATTTCACTGAATCCACAATAAAAAGTTCAACTAGGTTAGCCACATCCCTGTGTGCAAACAAGAAATCAGTTCCAATGGCTTTTATGTGTACAAACACTGGCATGGGATACAATTCTTTCTTGAAGATTTTAAATATGGTCTTTTCACTATTTGGTAGTCATGCCTATAAAACTCACTTGTATCAAATATGAAACTGATTCTAATACGACGTTCTCAGCCATGAATTATCCATGATTAAGGTAATTATAAGGGGAGAACTAAGTTTACTAAACTCCTTGACATTACGCCAAGAAAGTCACTGAAAAACTCTTGTTTACTTATGTAAATCAGACACACCTCTGGAGCAGCTGATACAAGGGCAGAATCATATTAGAGTTTGTGGAAGAAAGTGGAAAAGGTACTTTGCTGCAAAGCAGTGCAACAATGAAACTGTGTATCAAAGACAACAAATTATTTAAATTCAGTATACTTGACTATTTTAAGAGCCATGTACTACAAATTTAATTATTTGTTGGGCAATATTCCTGAGTTCTGGTTCATCTTCCCATGGTTAAATATATTTTTTCCTTTTTTTTTTCCTATGGTGAATACATAAAACTCAAAGTTACTTGTTTGTAGGAATAAGATTACATACTTACAAAATGATAGCAGATCATTCGTTACTAAAATGCCTGTGAAAATGCCTGCTAAATCTGGTAAGTCTGGCTAAGCAGCAGCAGAAGCTAAAACCCACATTATATCAGACAAATGTTATCACATGTGTACATAAAGGGGCAGATTGGTTTTCCAAACACTGTGTTCCATAATTATTCTTCCGCCCACATTTACTACAGAGAAGATGATATCTTAAATGTAAATAGTATGTACTGCTTGGGCTTGAGGCTGAGTTCATGTTTATTATTTGCACAGGATAAACAGTCTGATTCTTCCTGTGTGATGCTTCCAAGAGAAGATTGAAGAGCCTTGATTTTCCCCTCAAGTGCTGAGAAACCAGATGGAAACCAAGCCAACAACCTTCACCAGAGATTTTGATTTAATCATGCTACTGATACACCTCAAAGTTTTAGCATTTATGTATGAAGCACACCAAATACTGTCCACTTCTCAGCTCTTAGGTAAAGTTAAGTTAGCAACTTGTCCTGGAAAAGTATATTTTTACTCTCATGGTGGCAGAGAAAAATAGAAAATATAATCCACTGAACTCTAGTGCGTCAGAATTTAAAAGGCAAATAAAAAGAAATGCTGTTGTGAAAATGTCATTCTTATTAACTAAAATTATAATTTTGAGAAGCAGAAAACATTTTCAAGTTTTTTACCTTGTGCTGGCAGCACCACCAACTTTTATGAAAAAAAGACATATACACTGTATGATTGTTAAAGCAGATATTTCCCCCCACAGCAATTGCTTTTATATAAATTTTCCTGGAGAAAGTTAATCACTCACAAAAAATGCTTTTAATCTAAATGTGGTTTTTCTTTTTGAAGAAATCCAATACTTATTGTAGAAAAAGTCTAGAAAAATATTTTCATATCGTACCTGGAGTTAAACAATATTAACTAGAATTTAGTTTTATAGTCAGCTTTACTTTCCTTATTGAATATATGGGACAGTGTAGAAGCTTAGAAAAACCATTTATTTTTCAGTACTTTCCAGTACATTCTGTGCTGTTATTTTCAATACAGTAATTGCACAATTTGTAGAAGCTCTTTCATCAATTACATCACAGCATATGTACAATAAATTTGATTCATAAAAATGGCTACTAGGCTAAGTAGTATGTCAGGGTTTTCTAAATTTTGGTTAGTTGTCTGTGAGGATTGATTGCAGGAGCTGGGCCTGTTTAGAGAAGAGTGAGAGAGGATCATTAATGCATATAAATATCTCAAAGGTGGGTGTCAGACTCTTTTCAGTGGTGCACAGCAACAGTACAAGGAGCAATGGCTATAAACTAAAACCTCAACCTGAGGAAGAACTTCTTTACACTGATGGTGGCAGAGCCCTGGAACAGGCTGCTCAGGGAGGTTGTGGAGTCTCCCTCTCTGGGGACATTCAAAACCTGCCTGCACAGTTCCTGTGTAACCTGCTCTTGGTGGACCTGCCTTGGCAGCAGGGTTGGACTAGATAATCTCTAGAATTCCCTTCCAGCCCTAATGATTCTGTTTGACCTAGATTATGTTATGCTGGTATGCAGGATTTGAAAGAGGAAAAACTTCATAGATGCATGACAGACATAAGAAACCATGCAATCAATCACTTGCTTATGTCTTACTTGATAAATGTATTTAGTCTCCAAGATAATGAAAAAAAAGGACTTTGCTTTTCAGTTTATAATTATGCTATTTTCAAGTGTTAAAAGCTACAGTTGGATGATAAGATTTTTCTTCATTTAGTAGAAATATAAACCCCCATGTTTGGATATTTTAACATTAAAGAACAGTTAGATATTACTTTCTAAAAGTTTTGTTACTGTACTGCACTGTTGATCACTGGCCAAATCATCACAAACCTAATACTAAAATTATAGTTACTACAGTTATACACATCTCTCATACATCTCATGTAATCAATTCAAAACACTTCTAAAAAAATAACAGGCCTAGCTCTAATGTAATACTGGAAAGTTTTATTTTAACAGCCTCAAAATGAGGCAAAAGTTTGTCCCAGGCCAACCAACACCAGGGAACAGAATCCAGGAATCTTATTTATCCATCTTTTGCTTTCAGTTATGAGTCTATAATATTTTACTGGGAAACATAGTTAAAGACAGAGTTTGTCTTAAAGCAGCGGTATTAAGAGTGGAAAGTTCAAGAGGTAATATACAGCTTTGAATTATATGCACCATCTCCAAAAACTCCTTGATTCCCAAACTAGCATCTTGCCCAACTCTAGATATGCAAGCTAAAATTGAGATGCAATCTTTTACATTCCTATGGCCCAAATTAAGAGATTTACCAGTGGAAAGACATTCCAGTTACTTGGACAATATGTCTCTTATTTACTCTGTTTTTAGAAATCAGTATTCCTCAGTCTGAGCCATTAAAGCTATTCCCAAGAATCTGAAGAACCCAAACATTTCCTTCATTGTCAGAGACAACAGAAGGGCTTCTATCCCTAGAAATTAAGAAATAGAAGTGCACATTCTAGTAGGAGTTTTAGTTACTTTACGGGAGGCAATTGACATTGGTGCTTGAGGGTCAACTGTATGAAGGACCCATTTCCCATGAAATCAGCCTCCAAAGATTTCATCAGACAAAATGATAATGAGCTATTCCAGTTGAAATGAGCTGATTAGTTTTCCCCCTCAGCTGCTGTTCAATTAATAACCACTTTAAAAAATTTTGAAATGAAGTTCATGAATCATCTATTTTGATTTTCTTAAATTGAAAACTGATAAATGAATTCAGCTTCTTGGTGACACAAACAAAAATAGTTTGAATTTCAGATCTTGAAGAAACGTTAGAAATATAGGAAAAAAAACCCCAACCCACCACAAAAAACCAAAACCAATTTTAAATGCAGTGGGAATATTTAGCAGCAAATATTCCTAAAAAACTGTTAAAATACAGATGATTGAAGTAGCAGCCAAAAAAAGGGATGAAAATGACTCTTAAATGAAAGGTTATAGAGCATGAGAGGTGTTTAATCCAAATAACAAATTGTTGTTGTCAATGAAAGATCTGATACAAACCGATTTAGATAATACAGAAAAATTAACACACAATTTGACAGCTACCCTGGATTTACAGAATCATGGGATTAAATGCTTTCCACTTATTCAAAGAGGATTAGTCAGGATACATTTATTTATTTAAAGCAGATCTTTTACAGAACTAAGGAGTTTACAAATGATATGGAGTGATGGAAAATAGAAAATCCATATCAGCTTTAGCTTCTATCATTCAGCCACAGATGTGAAACTGCTTACTATCAAATATGCAATATAGTGCACTAGCAAAATAATAATAATATTAATAAATTTGGTCTATCCTGAAACTATTTAGTCAAGGAAAGAGAACATTACAATACTTGCATGGGCCATTTACAGTGAAAGCTAATAATATGTGAACATACTAATGAAACACCCACAACTAGAGCTGATCCTTGAAAAGCAGGTGCAAGCCACGGACAATGCCAGGGAACTGCTATAGTTACAGCCAATATGTTAAGCAGATGAGACTGGAAAACGAATTCCTGAATGCAAGTCCAAAACTGCTAAAGACTCAATAGGGCACTGAGTAAGTCACTTAATTTTTTCAGTTCTCATTTCTGTTAAGTAGAGAAGATTTCTACCTTTCCATGCACTGAAGTTTTAATTAAAATGTCTGAAAAGTTGTTCAGTCTTATAGTAACAACTTCTCCTCGTAAGAAAAATAATAGCAGCAACATCATTTGAAAGTTACTGCTTGTGCCAGAAACATGTCAGAGCCTAATTTTCACCTCTGGTGAAGGATATTTATCAGCTCTGGCAGTGTTTTGTACTGGCTCTTGGATTCTTTTTCACCACCAAGGTGGTGAAAGACAGCATAATAAAGCAAAAAAATCAGAATCTTATGTATAGTTTTAAGGATTTTTTGGGAAGAAAAATCTGAGTATTAGAGGCCAAGCAAGTGAGAAATGCCCCTAAATATGAAAATAAGTGGAAAACAAACAATAAAATGTAACTGTGTCACAAAAATATTTGCAGATTCACAGCTGAAATGTGCATAGCAAATGCCAATTTCTGAGTTCAATGTATGTAACATCACTTTATTGTCATCCCTACATCGCTGTACTTCTAGCATTTCCACTACAACTGCAAGAATTAAATCACCTTTCTGCATATGCTAATTCCAGTTATAGCTGCAAAGAGGTTGTACAATTGAAGACCATAATAATATTTGGCTAACTGGGAAGATTTCTTTCCTTCCAAACATCCATGATCAATATGTCTGTTTCCCTACCAAACCCCAAATCTGCAAGAACTGTCTAAAGAATCAGTAAGAGACAAAAGAAAGTAGCTACCACGCCTACTGACTACTTTTTGCATGACTAGTACCCACCAAGACACAGCTATGAAGATACCAATATGAGCCTTTTGAAGTAAAATTAAACCTAATCAATGAGAGAGCCTTCACTAAAGAAACTATACGCAGTACTAGCTGCAGTGATCTACCTGACTTAATTTGTATCACATAAAATAATCCAGATAATGACAGTGACCCCTGTGCCTGTTCATTTCATTTCCCGAAACTGCTAGGCCTATCATGAAATAAGGCAAGATAACAGATGGCTGTGAATTAATCCTGTTTTCAAATGTCAAATCCAAAAAAGGTGTCTCAAGACAACTCAATTTAAATTCAGCATTCTAGCAATAAGTTAATACAGACTGTGTCCCCTTCAGGGTGCAATAGTGAATTCATAAATGAACTCACTAATGCTTACTTACTGATGGGGATGTCGATAAAGCAAAAGCTGTAAAAACTCCTCAGATGCTTCTTCAATCATTTTGCTCTAACGTGAAAAAGCAGATACAAGTGAACCTGTAGATTCATTGAAATTTTGATCCTAACTTCCCGATTAGATGCAAACAAACAAGACCTGACAATGTTATAGGGAAATGATCACCTCATTAAGACCACTCTGAATTTTCTGTCACTCAAGCAGATCTTTGAACTCACAGTCCAATACTGATGAATTATATGAATCATATACTGATGAATATAATGAATTTTAAAGAATTTTTATAGAAGAATCTAGGGGACTTCTGGTTATGTAAAATATATATGTATATATACACTTTCCCATAGTATATGCTAGATGAGGAGAGAGAAACAGGAGCATCGACAGCAACAACAGGAAACAAAGACAAACACTGAGAAAGTCATCTACTTTGACATGCTTGTACCTTATTGTTTCATAGCTCAACTCTTACTGAAAGTACAAATTCAAGTCCTTTCAGCTGTTTGTGGAAGACAATTTTTTATTGTAGAGCTAAATGCCTGCAGGTCACCAGCAAAACACCAAACGCTGAAAAGCAGCAGTGAAGTACTTAGAAAAAGAACAGGTAGATATGTACACTCACTAAGTTCCTCTTTCGAGGATGCCTCCTATGCCAGCAAACAAACGCTGCTTCCATTCTTTCTAAAGCTCAGTACACTTACAAAGTGCCAAATATTCTAAATAATACACATTCAAGATGCATGAACCTCTTCTTGACTGGCGAAAGTGTTATAAGGAATTGCCAGCACTTAAGACTAAGTGGTCAAGTACTTCATTTAGTAAACAATTCCACCGTTTCTCCTTCAAATATTCATACGTGCAATCAATATTGCGGATATCCACCTTCTGATTCCAAAGCAAGTTCAGAATACAGCAAGCCAACATCAACAGCTGAATATAAGCATATCTAATTCTTCCATCATGTTACAGATTTCACAATCTGAAAATTGTTTCTTATGACACAATGATGTAACATAGAAATCCCTTTTAGTGCTTAATTTTCTGGGTAAAATCCTGCTGCTATTGTAGTCATCACTCTCCCAGACTTCTCTGAAGACTCTATTTCTTTTGGATATGAGATATTGCTGCCAATTTGAGAGAGGCATAGATAGACCTCTGTAACCTCTGTCTATGTCTCTATAATACATGGAAGTCATGAAGTCAATATAACACTGGCTAAAATCCTAGGTTGAAGGTTTTAACAGACAAGCCAAACTTTCAAATTTTGCCTGTGAAATTTTGTTCTTATTACTTTCAAAACAGCTGTTCTTCTCTGAAGCCATTCTAATCTGCTGTTCTATTCTCCTTGACCACTTCTTGCTTCCCCTGTCTCAGCTTTATTGACTACTCTTGGCTTATCTTTCATTTCCTCTTCTTGTTCGAGTCATTCCCTCTGACTTTTCAATTCACTATTTCTCCCTACTTTTTTTCTTTACCCAGATGATTCAAGTCTTCACATTTTTATTACTCGATTCCTTTAGCTGCCACTCACAGAGTTCTGTAGTCAGTTACGAGAAAACATTGATTTCAGCTGAGCTCAATATTGGTGTTCTTATCAATATCTATCTTGTTTAACACAAGATCAATTTTCCACCTCAAGGGAAAACCGGTTCTAAACATTCATTCAACCATTCAAATATTATATGTATTTCATTAGCACTACCTGGAAGCCTCATCACATTATGGCAATGGATGTTATGGACCTAAATTATAAAAGCAGACACAATAAAATAATTAATACTCAAAGGGGATGTGAGTTAAAAGTATGAGAAATAAACTGTCACCCATTAAAAGATGAGGTTTCTCCTCTTTCCTGCAAGGTGCATGCTGGAATTCTAGATGGATGTTATGTTAGAGCTCAGTAAGCAAGTTGTATTTCTTATCAGCAATTATCTGATCACAATTGACACACAAGATGTAGTTTTCAAACTGAAGAACTCAACACATACAGTCACAGAAAGCAGTATTAAGTTGGCTAATCAGCTAATTTCTCTCTTCCCACACCAAAAAGAAATAAAAAATGCCTGTTTACATATTCTCTGGTGAATGTAAAGAATACCCTCCAAACTTTTTCAAAACGAAGACATCTTCAAGTCTTGAACACAATGGAGCAGCTGCTACTGAGTTTCCTTGATGGTTATATTCTGTCATTAGGGAAATCAGAGGCCCTGCTAAATACCTTTTTTGTTTGGTTGTTTGTCAGCTCAAATACTGATTAGGTTCTCTGACAACCACATTGTTTGTTAGCAAAAATGCAGAGGGAAAAACCTTCAGTTGCAACTTGCATTCTGTAGAAGCTGTGGATACACTCAGAGATATTTTGTTAAACTCATTTACAGTAGGAGATTTTACTATTATTTTAAAAAAACAATGTAGAAAATCCCAGTTTAGATGATTCTTTCAGTACCAATATGCAAAAATTATATTAAATCTATTTTAAATACTTAATCTAAAACAAACGATGTCTGCAATTTTTACTCAGGAAATACTAGCTTTGCAATTAAAGTATATTTTGAGTAAAACAGCACTGAGATCAGAAACTAAACACAGTATTGAAAAAAGATGAATCAGAGTATGAGCTATTTGACAAAAGAAACTTTAACAAAGAGGAGTTTGTGACAGAAGGGTAAGGGCGCTTTTTTATCTTACCATAGCCTTGGATATAAATCAGAGCTGACTGGAACAATAGTATTTACATGGCAAGCTGTGAAAGCCTAAAGAGAGATTTCTCTACCTTCATCTGGAAAAACCCACATCCAAACACACCATCTGCCATGGCCTGCCCAAAGCCAGTGTATCATTGAGTACTGTGGACATCCACGGGCACAACCAGCATGCAATTATCTCGTAGCTTGCTATAGTGATATTCAGTCATTGTAGAATGGGGTGTGTGTAGACGTATTGTGCATGCTTGCACACAGTCACATCCTAAACTATTATGTTTAAACTGCAGTCCCAATAAAAATCTGGTTTTAGATTATGCAAAATAAATTTTACTGAAAAATCATAGAGTATAGTTATAATAGGGAATATGTTAAATTATCTGGACAACATTGTTTTTATTTATAATTTAAGAATGATTCTACATAGCATTATAAATACTAAATATGCTTTAAATGAAATTTTGAAATTTCTAATGACAGAACTCCAACAGTGTCTGCAGCTTGTTAAAACTTTTTACAATATATTAAAATTTGCTTCTGGAAAGACAAGGAGGAGAGCATATGTATTTAATGCTGAAAAAAATCCCTCTTATTTACTTTAATTTTGTGTTATTCTGTGTCAGTCAATGATCATAAATATATGTCTATATGGTCTCTCCTTCAGCAGGGGAGAGGGTGAACAACAGTATTGCTATTGCAACTTCTTGTGGAAGAAATACGTGGTTTACAAACTTCACTAGAAAAAGCATTCAAGCACATTTTAAAAGAGGGACTCTGAAGTGGAAAGATGGCAGGATAATAGCTGAAAGTTGCACAGAACAAGGCTCTGCAGTCAGAAGGAGCTGTATTCGTCATTTTTCTGGCAAGAGAGAAAATGGAGATGAGAGAACAGAAAACAAAACTAGGAAAGGGCTACAAGAAGATCTCAGTTGTTCAGAACCTTGAAACCAAAAACTTATTGACAGAAGGTAAGTGGAAGACTGAAAAAATGATTGAAGGTGGTGTGGGAATCATTAATATAAAGAGAAGAGTAAAAGAATATAATGCATCTTGTTTAGATTTACGTGGGAAGAATCAGAGAGATTTCAGATCAGAACAGTCCATAAAGTGCAATTAAAAAAAAAAAAGCTGAGAAACTTACATAACTTGCTCAAACAAGCTATGTAGTTTTAAAATAAGTATAGGAATGGTTTCCAAAGTATCTCTTCCTGATTCTATTGATCAGATGAGCTGCATTATAGGCTTTTTCACAGGTGGAGTCCACCCATGGCATCAACCTCATCTGTTCCTCTTGGAGGACAACAGTGAGACTTCTACACTGATTTAATGTATCACAGATACAACATATACCAGGTTTTAGATAAAAAAAAAAAAAAAGCTTAACCATTAATGACAGTCAGTTTCTCCTTGAAAACCTACAGTTGTGATCTTATTTATCAAGATTTTTTATTTTCAGTGTTTCTGAGAAGTACCAGAACTACATTATCTAGAAAATTGCATCTTGTATTTACCTACAGCAGTAAAACCAAGGTGGCAGCAATGCCAGCATTTACATGCTTTCTTTTCAGAAGCCTTAGGCTTGACCTAAGAGTAAGATATTGTCTTTCTCAGGTTAATATTTGACCTGTTTGTTAATCTCAGCAGGAGTCCACAGCAGTGGCCATTTTGAGGGTGATTTCTGGTGCAAACATCTGTCTGGTTTACACTAAAATGGTGCCAGGAAGAGAGATCCATTTCATCCTGAATAAGGACTGATTTTCTGATAGTCAGAACACTAATGTACAAAGCAAGAAGCAAAATATTTTAGGAGTTTTATTTTTCTGGTTTTATTCTATGCTATGTGAGGAGTTTGACAAAATACAAACCAAATAAGCTACCTGCACTCCTTACATTATCTCTGTTTGAAGAATTACACATTCAGTAAAAGTGTTGAAAACCAGCTAAAGATGTCAAAAGCATTTACAAGCTAAAGAGATTCCAGCTCAGATAACTCCATTTCAAGTAATCTAAATTCATCCCCATTATCACTTAAGTGAGCATTACGGCTGTTAGCAAACCCTACACAAATATTCAGATTTTTGTTTTTCCTGTCATGCTGAAGGTTATCTCCCCAGTTGCTCTGAAAAATCAGGTGACAACCATTTCCCATGATGCTTTAAGGGCTGTCAAACTGTCCATCAAACTGTCACCTGACCAATCGTTCCCATGGTTCTTTTAGACTTCGAGTATGATAAATTGAAAGGCACTATTATCTGCCTGTTGTGAAGAGGAACTGCTTAGGCTTTGATAAGATATCACTAGTCCCAGGTGAGAGGAGGCTGACAGCACATCAAGACAAGAAAACACATGGAAACAGTGAACACAGGAGCAAAAGGTTTACAAACATCTGTTGTCATTATTTATTACCCCTTTCCTTGGTTTTAGCCCCATCCTTGTTCTATGTCAGTTTAAAAAGAAAGACTTTCCTCTCTTCCCAACCAGTCTTAACTGCTGCTATTTTTAAACCAGTTAGTTGTAGAAAGAGAAATATTTAAAATATGAATGATATCTTTAATAAAAGGTTGCATTATCTACTTTTTCTGATACATGTTGCTTTTACCATCATTATATTTGAAGTTTTATATGATTCTCATGGTGCAATTATGTCATAAGAAAATGAGAAGCCCTGAAAGGTATGAAGACTTTTTAAGTTCCACAGTTATTTTTCATTGATACCTTGAGATCAGTTCAGTTCTCTTGCTGATATTGCAGATCTGTCCTTATACAAGTACTCAAAGTTAGCTTAAGATACCTCAGAGCCAAAACAATATATTGTTATTTATTGTGGATTGTTAATAAAAAGAAGCTGGTTGCTAACATCACCACCTTGTGTACAAGTATTTGTTTGCATGCAGTTTTTAATGATTTCAGGCAGTGCTGTAATTTAATTAGACAGCATTACAGAACCTCAGTTGCAAAAAAGGACATTTAAATAGCTTTATCATTAAGAATATTTTAAATTTGAGCTGTTTATGGTTGTTTAGCTATATTCTTATGCTTATCTGAGTTAAGATTAACAGCAAGCTTCCATACACCGTGGACAAACCCTATTCACTGGAGTAAACAGTTAAAAATCAATAGAACACAATTTCAGCAGTGATAAATGTACCTCCAAAAGTAATAATAAAGGTAAGATTCGTAATTTAAGTATGTTCAATTTCTAAACCCGTTTTTCCATTAAAGACTTCTGAGAAACCACAAACTGTTACATTTAGAGTGACTTCAAACTTCCTTACATTTTAAAGACACACCTGATTTTAAAAGCATAAATTAAGTTCTTCCATGGCTATAAAGCACCCTGGCTTAATAAGCATGGTGAGACACTCCATTCATAAGCCAGGTGAAAAAGGTTCAGATATAAGGCATATAAATGCTAACCAATGAACCCCATAATATCAAACTGATTTAGAAAGCTGATTTAGATAGGATGGTTTCTTCTGTCCCTTTTCAGGTAGAAAATCAGAGTTAGTGTCAAGTGTAGTAGCCAGAGAGGAAAACCAAGAATGAGATAACGGCAGTTTCACACTCCTTAAATGAAAAATTCTGCAAGAAAATATTAGCCTTGCTGAGCTAAAATATTCTGTTATTGCTGACCTACTAACACACGCAGTGGCGCTCTCTGGGCACTTTTCAAAAAGAAAAGCACATGGTCCCTTTCTCCAGGTCATTATAATGGAATGACATGGGAGTAGTGAAAAGAGAGAGACAATATCCACTAAGAGTAGTTGAGATGGTGGGTATTTTGATAATCACGTTATATTAAACCTGTTCTGTTTTCTCTAATCTTCAACGGAAGAAGCGGGACTGCAGGGGAGGAAGGGACTTTTCACATAATATCAGGGAAAAAAAAATCATGTATAGAGACTGAGAGAGAAGAAGCTGCACTCAGCGTATCAGAAGCTAATAAATGGGCAAAGGGGACAATGTATAGTGGAAGCAACTGGATATGACTGGGCAAGGCAGAGTCATGCAATACTCAGCACATGGACAGAAAGCTTGTGTGGTGTAGGGCAATGCTGTGAAGAGTTTCAAAGATAGACATTACAACTGGATGACCTTAAAAGTGAGTTTGCATAGATAGGGAAGACTTGAGGTCAAGTGCTGATATGTCTAGGAAGCTCCACTGAGTAAGAAGTTAAAAGTCAACACAATCCTCACTACAATATTTTTGCACCACACTCAGTAATGCTTTTAGCATTGATCCTGCAGTAACTGAGTTCTCTGTCAGAAGCAAAAAGTCTTCTGCAAAGAGGACATTTTAAATTACTTAGATAATGTTAAAGTCAGCCTTACATTGTGGGATTGTAGAATACCATGGCCACTGGAATTTTGTATTTTTCTCCACTGATTATTTAGAGTTTGAAAACAGAAAGCAAATATATGGCATACACAGCTCTAAAGTACTCCATATTAATAAATTAATTATGTTTACAGTGAAGATTTATTAAAGGAGATAGTGCACAGTTCTTTCTTAATATCTTGGTTATACTTTGCTCATAGTTTGCTGCTTTTACTTCCTGATAAGGAGTCTGCATAGACTGTTAATGAAGGACTGTGAAAATGCATCTGATCCAGAGCAGCTAACTGCCTCACCCACTCTGCTAGTCCCCATTTTCCAGATCTGCACCTAAGCAGCCTTTTGCAGTAGTCAACACATGCTTAATGAACCATTAAAAAAACCCCTGATTATCTAATCCCTGTTCTATATTTTATCTCTTCTTTACAAGTTCTGTTAACAAATATAGAAAGTGTTACCAACATGATTACAAACAAAACTGATTTGCTGCTCCAATGACAATTGCATTTGCCAGCATTATTGACAAAGTGCAAGTTGCCATGTGATAGCTGCCAGAATAAAGAAAATGGAAGAAGGAAGTTAAAATAGAAGATAGATAAGCACAGAGAAGAAGAAGGGAAAGAACTCACTGACCGAAATGGTTGAGAAAGGGTTGGCTTAGGTCAGCGTGAGAGATAGAAGAGACACTAACTGATTACAGAAGTTGAGTCTTCTTCAGTTATGAGGAATGCCTGTGGGAAACTTTTGTCAAATTATGAACTTGTCTACTGTGAGTAGTTATCATAGAATGGTTTGGGTTGGAAGGAACCATAACAATCATCTAGTTCTAACCCACTGCCATAGGCAGAGACAACTTCCACTACACCAGGTTGCTCAAAACCCTATCCAACCTGGCACTGAACACTTCCAGGGATGGGGCACTCCCAGCTTCTCTGGGCAACCTATGCCAGTGTCTCACTACCCACACAGTAAAGAATTTCTTCCTAATGTCTTATCTAAACCTAACCTCTTTCCCTTTAAAGCTATCCTCCCTTGTCCTATCCCTACATGCCCTTGTAAATAATCCCTCTCCAGATTTCTTGTAGGTCCTTTTAAGGTTCTGGAGGGCTGCCCTAAGGTCTCCACTGAACCTTCTCTTCTCCAGGCTGAAGAACCCCAGCTCTTTCAGCCTGTTTCCATAGGAGAGGTGCTCCAGCCCTCTGATCATCTTTGTGGCCTCCTCTGGCCTAACTCAAGCAGGTCCATGCCCATCTTGTGTTGGAGGCCGCAGAGCTGGACACAGTATTCCAGGTGGGATCTCATGAAAGCAGAGTAGAGGGGAAGAATCACTTCCCTCAACCTGCTGATCATTTTTCTTTTGATGCAGCCCAGTGTACGGTTTGCTTTCTGGGCTGTGAGCACACACTGCTGGGTCATGTTGAGCCTCTCATCAACCAACATCTCCAAGTCCTTCTCCTCAGCGCTGCTTTCAATACATTTTCTGCCCAGCCTGTAGTTGTGCTTGGACATATGACATGTTTCTATTACTGAAAGCCTCACAATCTTTGTGCATCTATATTCAGTAGGATAAAGATAGGTAATAAAGGCAGGGCATATTATTATCTATCAAAGCGGACAGAGATCTAGAGAGACAAAGGCTGAAAGTCCTCCTTTACAGTAGTCTTACATGGGGTTCAGAAGGCCAACCTATGGAATTTGGGTGCAGTCACACAGGAAAACTCTAAACAACTAAACTTCATCAAGAGTTTTTCCAGTTCTCTGAGTCATTCTGCTTGTGTTGAAGGAAGAAGCTGTTTGGCAGTAGAAATATAAAGCATTCTCATTGCATTGGAAGTACTCTTGCTACCACATGTACTAAAATATCAGAGGTGGATCACCCTCAGGCTTGGGATGCTGTTTCAATGTGCAGTCTAAGACAGCTGAATCTCCCTTTCTTTGGAGGACCTGTGACCTACAGAGTCTTTACATAGACCTTCCGTACTGTAGCCTGTCATACATGCCAGAAGGATACTAACCAGCTCTATCAGAAGTTACTTCACAATGCTTTAAGAGAACAATTCAATAGCTAATTTTCCCAATACTTTATCAGGTGAACACATTTTTGCTTCCATAGATCCCTCTGGTTTACAAAACCTGCTGGAGGTCCATATGTACAAATAGCTTGTACTAACATAGTACAGTATGATGTCAGCCATATCATGGAGGTAGGCCCAAATCTTGCAAGAGAAATGGCAACATCACCGAAAATACCTGAGAATAAGAACTGCCATCCAAAGCAATCTAAAAACCTCAATGTTACTACTTTTGAAAGAGTCTCTTCTTTTGGACCTTGGCCCTGCCTATTCGCACAAGTAACTGAATGGAGGCAAAAGTAATAGGACTACTCATGCATGAAGCTAGTCACATGCATTAACGCTGGCAGGAACAAGGACTTTCTTTTCATACTTACACTAGAGGATAGTAAAAGAAATGCTGCTCAAAGAAATCCATCAACTAATTCAAACTCTGAGCTAGCTACTTCAGAACCTAGTACAATGGCCACACTCAATGAGTCCATTGAAGACCTGGAGACGAAGTAAAAACAGGTTTCTTTTTGAAGAACATTACACAATCAATACAGTGCCGTGGATATTAGGAAAAGTCACTTTGACAAAAAGGAAATTGCACATACTGCAACAAAACAATTGCTATTTGGAAGGCCCTGAAAAAACTGAACAATGTAATATGATCTTTCTTAACTTCGCTTCCCATCCGTTGCAGAAATCATAACAATAAAGTTTTATACATAAGCAACTTTATGAGCTGAAAGAAGAGAATGTATAATTCCTTTCCATGGACTAAGCTGAAAGAAATGAAGAAAAAAAATTGATTCTCTGTTAGCCTCCTGTGTAAAATTTTTCTCCTTATCATCTCATCTAGTCATATCTCTCTGCAGTTTGAATTACCCTCTTTTCGTCAATCTGGTAAGGCAGTGAAAGGATGTTTGTTCTGCTAATTAACTTTATTACCCTGATAACTCCCTGCAGCCTTTGACGAAAACAATTACCGTTCCTCTTTTTTTTTCTTTTTTTCCCCCACTGGCAAAAAAAAAAAAAAAAGGAAAAAAAAAGAAAAAAAAAAGAAAATAATAAAAAAAAGCGACTATTAATTAGAAATGAGGCCCCGGTCCCTGCCATGTTAGCCTGCCACGTTCTCAGACCCTCGAGCGGGATAGCATTACATTGTCAGTAGTAATTTAGCTCTCATCTGTCTCTGCTAATTATTGTCACATTCATCAAATTCATCAACAAAAGTGCTCTCAGAAGGATTGCATATTTGCAGTTAATACAGCATAAACTGGTATTACCCATCACCACATTTGTGATGATGAGAGGGACACAACTTATTCATCCCTAATTAGAGCAAGCTGGGTAATTAATTATACATTCCGCCTTATTACTTCTGAGTTCCCAGATATTGTTTGTCTAAAAAGGGGGAGAGAGAGGAAGAGAGAGAAGCCTGAAAATTAAAAAAAAAAAAAAAAAAAAAAGGAAAAAAAAAAAAAGAAGGGGGGAGAGAGAGAGGAGTGGGAGAGAGAAATGTGTGATGTGTTTTGTCACATGCGCTATGCCATAATTCCCACCTGACAAACTAGCTGAATCAGTAGAAAATTGCAAGTTGTCAGCAGCAGAATAAACTGCTGTAATAGCTGATTAATGATCAACACCTGTGACAGGTGCTATATGGGACTGTAAACTTGGTGTGATTAACAGTCACTGGACGAATAAATATTAGTGACAGTCAGTGGAGAGCAAGTTTGCGTGTTTTAACGAATCTCACACGTTACAGTTATTGATATTTCCAGTGTAGGCACTTTTTTTTTGGTAATTATCTGACAACACTGGGAGAGTGTTTCAATCCAGTATGTTTGTTTCTCTTCTGTTCATTTATTTCAGAGCTCGAAGTTGTGTTTTGACAAGATGACCTTGCAGAATTTGAAACTGCAGACAAACCGAGAATAGTCACGAATACTTTGTTCTATGTCCAGCTCATAACAACACTTCCAAATATTCTTTCAAGGAACTTAAATATACACGTACATAAGCCTACATAGATAAAAACATAAATATTGTATAAATATACGTATATACTTTTATAAATACATTTTTAAAGCCTGTAATTCTAAGAGTCAACTCAGTTTTATTTCTTATATCAGTGCTATGATATATACCTGATTGCTATAGTAAATCAGTATTTCTTTTGTTCCACCATCAAAGATGCATGGATTTCTTCTGAAGGACAATTTGGATCTCATTAATTTAGACTTACAAAATTCCTATAATATATAATAATGGGGCATGAAAGTCATCCACTTATGGGATTGCTCTGTGCTCAGCACAGCAGGATCTAACAAATTCTGAGCTACAACTAGAGCTATGTCAGGATACTCTTTGGATAGCATAAACCACAGTTTTCATCCTCATGCAGGGTTAGAGATATGCTGATTAGGTAAAATACATACTGTTATGCAAAATGGCATGTACTGAAAGTCTATGCATTGCAAGTGAAAAGACACAAACACAGACTCAGAAAAACCAAGTAAACACAGCTTTTGCCACCAATCCAATGTCATTCTCAAAATCTAAACATGAAGTAATGTGTTGTCCTCTAACAAGTCCTTAACTGGGTCAAAAAAAAAAAAAAGAAATATCAGAAGTCATGACTTCAGATTTTAACATAGGCACGTGAAAAAAAATCTAACAGTAAGTCAGATATACCCAATACCTCACTCTGTCTGTATGAGAGCTCAGATACTTTATGCATTAAGATTGGTCTGTTAGAAAAATAAAGCTCAATATTTTCTTTAGAACAATTTTTGATATCTCCAGAAGTAATTACATGAATGTAATTAAATATATTGTTTGTGCAGAGATTAACCTATCTGCTCTAGCACATCAGAAAACATGAGAAGTTAAAAAAGGCAAAGAAATTACTGCTTATATCAGTTCCTGGAGAGAAATGACAATATATATCCTTGTCTACAGCACAAAAAATTCCAGTCATTTGAACCTTTACTGGAAAACCCTGAACACACAGAACTGACCAGTTGCTTCTCCTACCAGACTCATGGCTATACATCTGTATCAACTAATTGGATGTTTTTTCCGTTTCAATGTTTTCTAGCAATAGCAGAAAAGAAAGATTTCATTTATTGGTCCTAATTGATTACAAACCTGCTTTTAAGCATAAACTGTTGTATGAGCTCTTCTTTCACATGCAGACAACTGTGGGAAAAGGTTTCATAAGTGGGTGGCATTTAGGTCACCTGATAACCTTGTAGCATGATACAACTTTCCATGAGCTTCCTAGTCATTCTTTTACAGTTGAAATGAATACAGTGGAGGAGCTTAAAGAGCAAACAATATAAATACGAGCTCCACAAGCCCCACCACTTCAGTAACAGTTTAAGAATGTCTAATATTTGTCAATTATGAAAAGAAGGTGATAATAACCTCCAGTCTATGCAAAAACATTTTCTGTGATTTTTTTACCAATGTGTCATTCTATTCCCCATTTTCATTTACACCTACACCACAAATATAAAAGTCCCGAGCGACTCATTTATAAAAAATGCACAGAGATTAAAATATATTTTATGAATAATAGGTATAATACTTTTGTTTTCTGATTCATCTTCAGTGTAGCAGTCTGCAACCTGAAACATAGAAGTAATAGCTTGAAAGCTTTATGCAAAATGTATGTAAATTTGTTATGCTTTAGTACAGATACATCTGAATAGGCAGCAGTGCAGCTAGCCAACAGCCTAGGAAGGAGGCCAACCTCACATCCAGATGCCACTGATAGAGACACTGTGGCATCAATGCTCCCAGCTGCCAGGCTCACCATGCATTTTTACAACACTGACTGGAGCAGAATGAGACCTTGTAGAGCTCTCTACTGATAAATAATAATTTCAGTGAGTATAAAAATCTAATGATAAAAAATATTTTAAAATAAACATTTTCTTATGAGCAACTGCTAGCTCTCTGGAAATTGCATTATCACTGTATTGAATGAAAGACAGGGCCAGTACAATTCTCAGAATTTATGCTGAATTTGTTATCAACTTTTTAAGGTGATTTTGCATTCTTTAATATCATGTTTTAATGTAACTTTATGTCATAGAATCCATTCCCAGTTATATACAGAGAAACATAAGTTTATTCTTTAAAATGAAGGTTTGATATAAAAATCCAAGCGAAAGGATCAATTTAATTTACTGTGCTTTGGAACAATTCGTAATTTGAAAAATAATAAAAAACAGAAAGAAAAATGGAAACTATCAAAAGACTATAATACAGCAAATTAATCAGGCCTGAGACCAGGAGAACAGGAATTACTCACGCCTCCATAAATTACAAATCTTATTGTTATTCTTCACTTAATATGTTGCAAATCTGATTTACCAAGTAATGTTCATCTGTTCTTTAAAGTAGCATAAGATAAAAAAAAACCTAAACAAATTTCACTAGGAAAACAGCCATCGATGGACTATCTCATTAATTTAACTAAAATGAATATCACTATAACTCATGCGTATGAATCGATCATAGATAAGCTTCAAAGATATCCCTTTGTTTTGCAACAATTCACCAAAATTTTTAGAGTAGCAAATTTCATAACACAATTGCAGATTATTCTCTGATCTGAAGAACATACATTATCAAATTTCAGGTGTTAATGAATGTGTGTATGAAGCAAAAATATTAAATTCAAAACCAAATCCTTTCCTATCTTGTAAATCACACAGGAGAAATAAAGAATTAACAAAAAAAAAATTACAGTCAGCTGTGGATGATCTTGACCCTACAAGGCTACAGTACTTCCAAACTGCTCTCCTTCCATTCATTCCCAAATGTGAGAAAAATAATTTGTCAGAGAAGAATGTTGGTGTCACAAATCTCAGAAATCTTTTAGAAATCTTACTTGTTTTCTCCATAGCTCTTTCTAGCACAACAGAGCAAGGACAACCAGCATAAAATCAGAACAGGAGGAACAAGCATAATTCTCATTCTCTTTTGTTCAGGTTATTGTCTTTACCACTTTTAAAAAGAAAGAAATATAAGTGATTGTTGAACTGTATTCTGGGACATCTTGGCTTTTCTGTGTTTCTCCCTACACTGTTAACAATGTAAGTTTACCAATACATCAGCATAACATACACATAAGACTTCTAAGATATTAACTTGATACTTTTGTACAATTCCTTTTCAAAGCAAAGCATCTGCATCCTCTAAAAGAAAAAAAATTGCAATTTACCTGATGAAGATAGAAAATTATAATTATAGATCATCCAACAATTTTGATAATTTCAGCAAGTTTGTTGAAAACCATGTCTTTTAGTTTACAAAATCATATAGAGCTCAGCTATGTTACACGTGCCACTGGTGCAGAACTGCACAGGGAGGAATTAGGAAGAAGAAACAGCAGCTTTGGTACACGCTCGCCCATTCTCAAGACCTTAGTGATACTCCTTACAGCCACCTTTGAGTGGTGGAAAATCACTGGTCCACTTTGTTGACAATGCAAACGTTTCAAGTACATGTGCATGAAGAAGTTCATACCTTTTGCATCTCATAAAGTGTGGATAGGTAGATAAACTCAAACCCTAGAGAAAGTAAAGATTTCAGGAGTACATGATGCCACTGTGGAAAGGCAGCCAAGGGAAAACCACTGGGGCAGAAACTTTGCCAAGCTACCATATTTGTCAGATGGCTGCCTGCTATTTCTGCAGAACTTCTGAGCATCTTAGACTTCTTGAACAATCTCCTAGTTTCCATTATAAGAATAATATTCTTTCTACAAAGGAATAAATATTTAGGAAGCTAAATGCGTTTTTTCCCTTTGTGATTTTTCCATAAGAAAGGATGGTTCTGTGTACCTTAGTGTCCAATTGAAGAGACAAAGTCAAATATATCTATATTATCTAATTTTGAATGAGTGGTCACTCCTAAGATAAAATAAAATTTTGGCATGCTTTAGTCTTTTTTGGTATAATTTCCATCTGCACATACAGGGATGTTGTCTATAAGTCTTCAAAGTTGAACATTCAAAGAAAGATTTTTAAACAGAAGGATCAGCATTTCCCCCAGATGTCTTCATTAAAGAGATGCAAATATATTTTCTTTAACAGCAGCAACATTAATTGCTCTACAAGCTTCAGTATAAGTGTCACCATTGATGCATCATTCAAAAAAAGACATGAACAAACACATGAAATGCTCATCGATGGAGTCAGCAGTTAAACACACTCGAGCAAGAAATAATACAGTGAACAGACTGCTTACATGACCTGGCACTGGTAAAATTCCTGTTGAACGTATGCACGATTACTTAAATGACAACTGCATATTTCACACTGTGAAAAATACAGGAAACTGTAAGTGACCAAAATCTAATCTTAGTTACAAGAACACAAACTCAAATAATGCCACTGACTTCAGTGAAGTGATTCTGGATTTTCAGCCATGCATCTAGTGCTCTCTTAAGCAGTAAAAAAACTAACAAAAAGGTTGACAAACAGCAACCAATCTAATGTCATTCTCAAACTCCAAATGATACTTTGTTTTTTATAATTCTTTACACAACTTAATTTTATTCAATACCAGAATGAGAAAATCATTGTTTATAAAATGGGCTTTCCAGAAGTGAGTCATGTTGGACACTGCAGGAAAAAGTCATCTGGGAGAACGGCTAACACTTTGAAAAACCACCTTAACCATAACAAATACTGATTATGCTACCATTTTTAGGAAACAATATTTTTATGAAAAGCATTACATGGATCAACGGAAGCTGAGAAAAACAAAATAAAATAGTACTTATCTGCCCTGCAGTTGGTGTTTATGTTTAGGAGATGACACACAAACTCAAGACAAAATCAAATTGCAAATCAAAAAGCTCCTTTAACACATCAGTAAGATGGGACAGGCAAAAATATGGGCTTTTCCTATTTTAAAGCATGCTCTTCATGTATTCTCCTGACCACAGCACTTTCTTAGAATGACAACATTTATATATACAGGAATGCAAACCAACCAACCAAAAAAAGATTATATGTGTTCTTACCCATTTACATGCCTGTTTCTCCTCTCTACCAACACTTCTCTGCTTAACTAAACTGTAAGCAGGACAAATGTTCTGTTCTTTCCCATCTTATAAGATGTAAGCTTTACTTACATCTTAAATAAGTAGCACTGGGGAATATGGTCTTATTTTGACCAAGGATTCCTCAAAACTTTGTTGTATAATAAATAAGGATATGAATGTAAATAGTTTCCCTAATACATCAGGATCAGGTTCTACGCTCATTTACGATGACACTATAAAAGGGATATTTGCCAAAGAAATCAGCAAACTGCTGTTACTTAGATTATAATTAGATTTAGGTAATTACTATATATTTGTAAAAAATGACTAATATATGTAAAACATGGGAAGTTAAAATCTAATTCGAGCTTTAAAGGATATAACTTCTTAGCATTGAGGTTTAAAAAGCTTTGCAAGCATTAGGAGTCAAATTGTGTCCACTAGTTGTACAGGAATGTAAGCAGGCTAAGAGGAGACACAAAGAAACTATGTAAGAAGGAAGATGGTCCCCAGGCCAGCCCCTGTACTTCTCTTGGCAGGGAGATGATATATAGGGAAGTGTTAAACAGACCTCAGACAAGTTCTGCACAGAAACCATTGCTTATTCAAAGAGAAATCCATTTGTCCTGTCACACTGGCACTTCAAGCCCTCCAAGTATTCTCGGTATTTCAGAAACATAATGGATTACAGACACACTTTGGACTGAGTGTCACTAGATGCTTGCTGTGAACTGCATTCAGTTTCACAGAAACTCTTTTAAGGGTGTCATAATCATTAACACCACCTCTTAAACATACTACTGGAACAGGTTTAGAGGAAAGTTCCTTTAATACTGTTTAATTATAACTTGCCTAACAGTCAGAATAAAGGCTGTAAACCATTCTGTTCTAAGTAGTAGCATATAACTAAGTAGTAGCATATAACAATTCAAATATCATATAATTTAATAAATATCAAACACTTTAACACATCCTAGAATGTTTAATAGAAAATATAGACCTAAAAGTAAGATTCAAAAAAGTCATAAAAAAGAACTGCCTTCATTGTTACATTCTCTGTTTTCTGGAATAGCTTCCAAAAAAATCAAACCAATGTTTGTTAGGATATTGTTTCATACCTTTCACGATTTAATATTTGTTTTGAATGGCAGACATGTTTAAATAACGTTTAGCCAACATATGCTTTGTGAGCATGACCGAAAGTTGTTTTTTCTCACTGCAATTCCAGGTAACTGTTTTCAATTGCAATATTCATTCACATATTAAAAACCAAAACTAAAATCTGAGTAACAAGGTTCACCTGAAGGACACATAAGAAGTTAGCCAAATCTCACCTATGTTGAGTATTTTCTTTTACCCAAACAAATTCCAGTTTCTCCCCATAAAAAAAGGTGGTTGCATGTTTATAATGATGCTTAGATGCAAAAAAAATGAATGAAGAGCAGCAGCTTCTTATACTCTAGGACTCCCAAAAGAAAAGTCAATCTCCTAGTTCAGTGTGAATAGACACAATCATAGAGCTCCTGGGGAAAGCCACAAACACCTATGAAATGAAAGCACTCTCCAGACCACAAACCAGCCTGGACGTCACGTTTTCTTGCATAGCAAGCTCCAGCCAGTTTCGCTTGCTGACTTGATAAAGGGCAGCTTCCATGGGAAATTTTATTTTTATATATATTTTATCCTACTATAGCTTGAATCTACATCACGATTTTAAATAAGCACATTTTTAACAGACGTTTTGGCTTTGTTGATCTTTCATGAAAATTCCTTATTTGTGATGGGAAAACTATAAAAGGTTTAGTGATACCATTACAGACGTCAGAAATTTATGTGAACAGAGAAGAAAATTGAGACAGATTTTCTTTTTTTTTTTTAACTGTAAGACAAAGAGAGGAGACGAAGTTTGGGTCTGTAGTCAGATTTCCCAGAGATTCAGATATGAGCAGATCTGAGGATAATAGTGATTTTTATGCAGTTTCATATCTTAAAAATGATGATTTGTAAAATATAGCAACATGCTAATGCAAAATAGATGATTACTTTCTGAGTCAACTATAAATTTTGCCCATGATAGAAGGGTACCAGCTAGACTCATAATTTATTGAAATTATTTTCTATGTTATATTAACAAATAAATAAAAAGTAATTAAATTAACTTTTGCTTTAGCATTAATTTAATAATGAACAAAAAATCAATGCATATGCACATTCCATATTAATCTTTAAAACAGTGGGTTTGTTTCTCATTCTTCAATGTTCAGACCACTAACAGTTACAAGGAAGAAGTATATTTTCTCCACTATTTAATATCTTTAGGAAAACTATTACAATTGGAGTTATTTTAAAAATTAGCACTTAGATTTTAGCAATATTATTACCAAGTTCCCAAGGAATGCTTTTTCTCTATCATATAAATTAAGCTGAATCTGTTTATTTATCAAGGCAAATCACAAATATTTATTCACAGTCTCGCTAAAGGAATCAGTAGAAATGTTAAATATAAAACGTATGTAACTTTAAGATGGCATTGTGCTTTTGAAACATTTTGGTAAGAATATTGGGAATATCTTTTCCAAGGAAGACCTATTAGCAATGTTTTGAAGAATGACAGTGTGATCAGTCAAGAAATCTGATTTTTGAATTCTTGTCCAAACAAGTCCAATCTACATATCATTACTGCATTCTAAAAACAGAATTCAATGGGAGCTATGCCTCTGTAAAAACTGAAGAACTCAGCAGTAGAAGGTACTATTCTAAAACTTCAAAATTGTAATGACATACATTATTTTTCCAAGGTAACACACTCTAGAGTTCTGTTCTTTTTCTTATTAGGTAGAAAAAAAGTAATAGGACAAGGGGATATACATTAGTATTATGTTGGTTTAACAGGTCATTCTGAACCAGGGTTCAGCCCTTGAGCTCATGAGCAACTTCTGGAGAGCACTTATTCCTCAGGAAGCCAAAGGCAGAGAGAGGAACTTCCTTGAAGGTAAAATTCATATCTATCCTAGTTAAAAAATTCATTTATTATGTCAATTTTGGCTTGAAAGCCTCATTAAAAGTGTTTAATTTTCCACTGTGCATAATTTGAAACTGCAGACAAAATGGCTTTTCTCTAACAAGAAAAAGCATAGTACCAACACGCAGCCTTGGTTTCATAATTTATGCAACACATAAGGTAGGTATATAAAGTAAGGGCCAACCTGGGCCCAGCTTGGCAGATGGTTTTAGGAATATCAATGGCTCATGAATATAAACAGTTACAGGAAAATAAAATTTATAAAACCTAGACCTGGGAACAAAAATCTCGGAGATCAACAACCTTGAAAGAATCTAGTGTCACATTCCTAAGAATGTCAGATTAAACTAACATGTGCCAGTCAATATTGGTACACTGTGACCCTTGATGCCTCCTAAGCAAAACTATTAAGTCCAACATTTTCTCCTGTAAGCACTTATCTGTAAGGATGGCTAACATGTCCTCTGAAGCAGATATTGAAACTGATTGGACAATAGGTAGATACCAGACAGGGGCCTGGGGGCCGACCTCTAGAAATAGGGGGAGAAAATCTTAATCTGCAACACAATGCAGCTCTCTTGAAACCCTATCATTTTCACTTCCCATGTGTCTGCTGCCTGACTGTGAATGGATTTGAAAAGGAATGGTTAGTGCTGAAAATTGGATCAGAGCTAACATTCTCTCATTTTTATCAGCAGCTGCCAAAGGTCATCTGACATAATAGCTGATGAATTCAAGCCCAGTGGATTTCATTTGCAATTTTCAATTTACTGAGGCCTCCAAACCCCACAGTGATAAAAGCTTCCCCTATCGTGGCCTGTCACAAACATCAAGAAACTGCACAAACCCACAAGAAAGAAATAGGAGAAAGCTGTGCATCATCACAGTTACAGATAAGGAGAACAGGAAGAAACAGTATCATGTAGAAAGGTGTGGAGCGGCATGTGTGGTTGAGTTTCTAAATGCCAATTGTAATGAAAAGACTATGAAGAGCAATCAAATAACTTCTACAGAATAACATCATGGTTCCCTTCCCCCTCCTTCAGTTTGAAAATTGCCTTCTAATCTTTGGTTTGACATCATGAAGATAAAAGTAAAAAACCACTGGTTATTTAGACATGGGAAGTATGTACAGTTGAGATATTTACTGTACTTTTGATTTACAAATTCATGCTATTAAAGAGGCCTATTATCAGAGAAACTATGTCAGCACAAAGTAAGAAATGCATTTGTACGCTGGCAGATCTTTACTTCTGATCCACAGGGAACACAGATGAACTCCAGCCCATGGGTGCTGAAGGTTTCAGAGTCTACTCATCCATAATCACAAATTTAGAGGCTTTTCCACATGCTTTCAATATATTCAGAAGCTAACCACTTTTGCCCTAGATCTTTGCCACATCCACATTGTAAGAAATTTGCATGGAATCTTATTCCAAATGATTAAAGAAAATAACTAAATACATCCAAAAACCTTCATACTAGCAGAACATATTTTTCTAAGACCAAGCAGCTCAGATTCACTGCCTGCTAATAAACTACATCATGACTACATTGTGAAAGAAAATGTTTAAAACCCAAGCTAGTTTCACACATAAATGCTGAAAAAAGTATTTCTAGGCACTACCACTCAGTTCCAATGAATCAGTTTATTCCCAATGGTAGCAGTGTTTGTGGCTACCATCCAGTGTGCTTATGACTTTACGTTCAACTTTAATACAAATTACTGTAGAATGGACCCATGTTTCTCCTTTCAGTAATCTCAACAATAACTCCATGTCAAAGGGACAGGAAACACAAATACTGCCAGCTAGATTCTACTTGGATTTAAAGCCAAAGATGTGGATAATTCAAAGATAAGTTTCTACAGTGAAAAACCCACGGTACGGTGCAAAACATAAAATCAGAGGAAGACCAAGCACAGGAGCATTATACAGCAAATAATGGCATGTTATTCTGTGCTTAGAATAGCTCAGTCTGTCTTCTGAAAAGTTATGAAGACCCCCCCAAAAGCAAATTACTTATGATGTGATTCTTTGTTGACCAGACATAGATAAATAAGTAGTTAATCTAAGCATTGGCAGGTGGTTTATATATAATTTTTAATGTCATAAGAATACTTACAATGGTATTTTTCCTTAATGAGCCTAATGATGGTAGTTTCTTGACTATTTCAAGAAGGTTTATTTTAAGGTGGTGACAAAGAAACTATGTGTAGATATGGACAGCATTTTAAAGGTGAGGTGGCATATTGCTGAGGTAATCCAGCACAGAGTTGGTTCCTTCAGATATGCATATAGCAGCTGCACTTCGTAGCAGCACTGATTAGTTTTATAGTACTGTTATTTCTTTTCAGTACCCAAAAATATGATACATTTCTTTCTAAAAATAAAATGAAGCCCAAATATGTTATACTCTAAGCTGAGTTACATCTCTGACAGTAGAAAGCTGGAAAGGTGAAATAAGGGCTGTGAAGAAAATGCAATGACTGCCTACAGATGAAGGCATGCATTTTAATCTTTTTTTTGCTTTTGTTTGTTTCCAATATGAGTTTTTGTTTTGTTCCTCTATTTTGTTCCTTCCTTCCTTTCATTATCTATTTAACTGTATTTGGATTTTATAGTCTCTAATCACAATAATATCTGAGGATCCTTCATGTAAAAAAAAAAAATAATTCAATGGAATCCATGGAATTTAAAAATTCTTGTTCTCTTGTTATATGTCTAAGTCACTGTTATGATTATATGGATAACACATGGGAGAGAATTGGGATGTTTTAGTTTGGGTTTTTATTTTATTTTTCTGAAACAGTGGGCCACTTCTTTGGTAAACAGGGAGGGAGAAGAGTGTAGGGATTCACAAAATAAAATTTATGTAAGCAACTTCAGCTTGTGGTAGCATGAAAAACATGATAGGCATTATCAGCTGGGGACAAGATCACATTTTCACCACAAAAGTGGAGGAAAGTGGAGGAAGGATTACAGATATTCAGAATACACAGTTAATCACAAAACTTAGGATCACATGAGCAGATAATACGGCCTCTGAGTTATCTGGGGATATGTTAATGCTGTGTCACCTCTGAAAAACTACTGAAGGATGGGGGCTGCCTCATCGTTCAGTTCTGCTGGCTCAATTAACAGAACTTTAGCTAATGTTCCTCCGTTGCCTCTATGCTCCAATAGTAATGGCATTGTTTTTGAGTTTTGAAAGGCAGTGAGGAAGGAGAACACTGTTGATGGAAAAGCCAAGAAGTTATCACTGGTTCAAGTCATAGACATTAATACCTAAATAATTTTCCCAGGTCACATATAATGATAGCTATAATTCACTCCTTTCAAGCTTGTAATTTTATCATATGGAAAAACCTGAACTTATTTTTTTATTGCTTCTAGCATTGAATCTTCCCATTCAGTTTAGCATATTTTCAAATGTCCGCATAAGTCCTCAAACTCCCCAGTTTATATGAGGAAGCAGACAGTCTGGGTCCTCCTAGGAGAAGCACAGCAATATGCTTTCAAGCCAGGACTGACTTTATTTTACAAGATTTACCACACCTGGTGCAGGAGAGAAATTAATACCAGTGCCAACATCTTTGTTAGCATTCATGGGCAACCAGTGAAAAAGATATAACTGCTCCATTCAGTATTGAATCAAAATGGTCTGTATTACATTATATTCCGCTAACTTTCCCAGAGGGTGCAAGAATCAAGAACTCCTGGGATCTAATGCTAGCTTCAGCATGGTCTAATATACAGCCTTGACTAAGTCACTTCAACTAAGGCTTCAATATGCTGTCTATAAGCTGTGAATAAAGCCATCAGTTCACTAGTAGAATTAATGCTTGAACAACGGATAAAGTCATATAGAGGTTAAGTATCTCCAAACATTCATTCATGAGTGATTTGCAATGATCAGGTTCTGGTTTCTTCTCCTTGGAATCACTCATGTCTCACATTCCAGAATGGCTTCACATCTCTTCTGAAAGCAGGGCACAGCTTGTTATTTCTGGGGGAAAAAGAGCCCTGTATTGGTGAAGTAAAACACGCAGTCTCACCTGCTGAGTTTTGGTTAGAGAGCAAAGGCAATAAGGGAGAAGACTGAAAATATGAAACTTTATGCGTTATCACCAAGTTCTCAGTTATTAACTGACAAATTCAGACATGAAAGACTACGCAAAACATGTGATACTGAAAAATCAGATGCTTCTACCCTGCAGAATTAGCAAAGATAATATGTTACAGGGAAAAAAACAGGTTATTTGAAGCACTGATATGTCCTACATAGAGGATAAAAATGCAAACATTAAATAAAAACTGGTAAGTTAAAATGTACTTTTCATAGTCAGCCACTGTGTTATGTCCACAAGCTACAGCTGAGCTGATTAGAACATTTAATGACATTAAACCAACATAGATTAATACATAGCTGAGGAGTTAATAGTCTAACATAACTGAACTCATTAATCTACAATATAACCACAGTCTACAGTAATTCTATTTGTATTAGAAATATGTTTAAAATGATGTGATTTAATTCATTCTTGCATCAACCTTTCCATTTTAACCAGCAAATTATTATTTCAAAGTATTTACCATCCATCTATTTTAAATAAATCTGCAAAAAATTTGGGGCTATAATTTACCTTAGTTCTGCTTCTTTTTAAATGCATGTTAAACTGTATTTACTCACAATAATACCTAACGCTGCATGGTCAATAGTGTCATTTCTGTTAAATTCTGATCATCTGAAGATGATCTGTGATCTCTGCAAGAAACAATACTTGCTTCAATAGATTTGGAAAGAAATACCAGTTTTGCTCATGGTAAGAAATAACAAAATACAATAAAAAAGGTCCAAAGCAGTGACAGGATGAGGGGCCTCAGTTCCTAATGTAGCATTTGATAACCGTAAATATTCAGTATCACCTTGTAGAATCTGACCCTTGTCACTTACAAACATGCTGCAGAAAGTCTTTCTGACTTCAGCAGAGTAAAATTGGAAAGAAACAATTTTCTTGCACCACTGTCTTTGCTGATTCAATTATCAGTGTCTGATCTTGCAAGGCATCAAGCACCCTCCTGTGAGGTCCTCCAGCTCACACTGAAATCATCAAAAGGAGTTGAGGGTACTCACTGCCAGGCAGGACTGGACCCTAGGAGAGCAGAAAGCCGCATATAAGCACAGGCTGGCTCCAGCCAACCATCAGTCTAAACGATAAGACTCTGTTATTGACACCAGAGAGTTACACTGATCGGGGATTGTAAGGAAAGTGAACTGTAAGAAAACCAGTGAACATTCGTTGCAGTAACAGAAGTAGCTTAAATGTTACTGTATATCCTCAGAGGCTATTGCAGTGATAGGGTTCTGGCCTTTTAAGTCAGGGCTGTCCTCTTTCAACCGCCAAGTCTAAAATGTCATTGGAAAAATGAGTTTAGCTACTTCAGTTTAGTCCTTCTATCACAGCATGCATCAGAAAAAGTGTGCACAAATTACAATCCATAGATGCATTTCATAAACTGTTACTCTTCCTCAGCAAACAGGATGGATGACACTGTGATACAGCTGACTGCCTTTAAGTGTACTTGGATATCATACTTGCATTTCAGTAAAAACACTCTATGCTAAAATTAAACATACATTTTGCACCTTACATTCAGTCTTGGAGAGAAATGCTGCTAAGGCATGACCCATATCCCCCATATCAATACTACATTTAATTTTAGGAATGAAATTAATGTGTAATATTCAGCTACTGCTGAACTCAGTACAGAAATACTGACATAAAACATCCAAAAGATAAAGTTGAAGATGTTATTACTAATATATTACCTAATGAATAATGTTTATCTAAAGTAAAGTAAATCAGTTTCTTTACTGGTGAAAAGAGTGACCTGAGATGCAAGACTGAAAGTATGTATGCAAACATGGCTCAGTGTAAGAAACTGAAAGATGTTGTCTAGTTTTGCTCTGTAATAACTTTGAATATTTTTTACCTTTACATAGTGAATGTCTTCTAAGCATAAAGTTAGATGAAACCTAATTAGATGCATTTTATAGATTCATAAAATGAATTTTATCCATTTTATGAAATACTTGGAGAGTTTTGAGTGTACAGTGTTACTGTTAACCTGTGCTATAAAGTAAGTTTTAGCATCAAAGAGTGTGTCAAATTATAAGCAGTAATAAAAATTGCATACTCTAATATATGATGAAACCCTCCCAATATCTTCATTCTTCTTCACTATCTTCTTTTTACCTTGTAAAAATTTACTACGTACTGATTTCTACTGTGTCAAACCCCAAGAAAGTAAAAAAGCAATAGTCTCTCAAAAAAGTCTCTTTTCCTAACTACTTCAATATATTTCTTTTAGTGTTACCAAAAAGAATATTTTCACAAAATGTGGAGTCCAGTCTTCAGCTCTTGAACACAAAATAGCAGTTACTAATTTCCATTTTTCTCAAACTTATGTGACTTATTATTATACTAATAAGAACTCATAATACTTCACAGAATTGGAGAAAGTAACGATTTTATTTTATAGATGAGGAAACTGAGGCTGCAAGAAAAATGAAACAGTCATCATCACTTTATAAATCTTTGACTGCAAAGCCCGAAGAGTAAGAATCCAGTGTATTATTAAGCTATCCTTCTCCAAAATGACAATTATGGCTGCAAATTTTAACAAGAAAACCCAATTATGTGGTTTCCCCGGTCATACAATTTCCTTTTATTACAAAAAGTTTCGCTGAAACAGCTAAGTTAAGACTATGGTATATGATTCACTCCTCTAAAAACGTGATGGAAGTTTAGCCCTTGGTGAGCAGCCCATATATTTTCACAAGGGCAATGTTAATTTTTAATTTTAAAAAGCTTTTTTGCCATTTGCTGAAAAAAATAGAAAATCAGGATTTATAGTAAAATACAAGTTTACTTTGGAAAAAAATACGTAATGAAATCACTTCAAATGCTTCTTCTGCTCCTCATTATGAAGCATCAATATTTATTTCAAAGTCACAATTGATGGCAATGGCAGCTTCTATTGCTTTAAAAATTTTTGCAAGGTTATTTCTCTGCTGGAAGCTATCCATCTTTAAGGAGACAAACAGACCCCTAGAATTTTCCTTTAGCTTGGCCTTACTCCACAACTGGTGTTGGCTAAGATATTTAGGAAAAAATTGAGATTTTGTTATTATTATTTTATTAACTTTATTTATTTATTTTTCCTCAGAGATCCCTTGGAGATTCTTCTGTAAGATGAAAAAATGAAAGCAAGGTATTTTTTCTTGGTGAACTCGAGTAAAGTACAGAGCACTGAACAACCTGTTCAACTCTTTTGTCATTTCAGAAGGAATTACCATTTTGATTATTTAAAAATATCTAAGTCTTTGGTTTATATTTTTCCCTACCATAATGGTAAATGGTGTAATGATTAAAAACCCCAAACCACTAGAAAATATTTTGGAAATTTTTGTTCCATCTTTGAAATCATTGAAACAAAATACAAGACTTCATATAGGTTATTAATACAAATTTTAAGTTACTTTAATTTCTGATTGTCAACCATTATGTGAATCATAATGGGACAATCACAACTATAGCTATGACAGACAGAAGACTTTTTTAACAGCTAACTCCCAAGTGTTCAAAATGTAGGGAAATATCAACGTTAAGATCATTCAGTTAATCCAGTGAGACAGTAAGGACTATGAAATTATTTTACTAAGCGTACCAAGATATTTTGTAAAATGCTGACTATTAATACCTGCTATGAAATACAGTGGAAGTTGTTTAGAAAAGCTAACAAAAGCCACTACATCCTGTATGTGGCACATCTTTTTGTTTATCTGTATTCATATTGCTGACATGAAGCACATGTCATTGTACCTATACATAATTGCATAAATCATGAAAGACTACCTAGTACTAACCTTATAATCATGATATTTAAACATTACAGCTGCTTTCTCATTCCCACAATATAATGACTAACTGCCACTAACAACTGATTATTATCGTGAGACTGGGGCAGCTATTGCCATGAATCCAATTCAATAGTGCCTAAAGAGGGTAAAATCCCAGTTTTATTGAAATTATTGGAAATAATTGATGCAAATTAATCTAAGCATGGAGTTAAAAGTGCTATAAGGTGCAAAGGAAGACACCTAGTATGTACCAGAAGATGACAACCCTGTTATAGAAAGGAGAAAAGTTTCCCTGTCCTTGGAAAAGTTATGTTGGTCAGTGTAGTTCAGGTTTCTTTGTACACAGACAAAACTAAACCTCAAACTCTCTGCATTTACGGATCAGATTCTCAGATGGTGGAGATGAAAACTGACCACATTTTCACAGCTGTGGAGCTTAGGTTCCTCAAAAGAGCTGAACTACAAGACATAAGTGATGGCAGAAACATTCTTGGACAAAATCAGAAATGCTAAAGTTGTCCCTCTGAAATACCACAGAGTATCCAGATGGATTCTAAGAGCTCTTCCATTCCAAGGAATCTTTCATCAATCACAGTTTAGGACCCATTTGTCTTTGCTAGAGTATAAACTGTATCACAAAGTTTACCCACAGCTGGTGAACACAGATGTTAAGCAAGCCTTAGGAGGAGCCTGAAAACGGTGGAGGCACAGATGATATGCTGACAGAAATATTCTTGTATGCTTGCCTTGCTCCTATATTTCTTCCTATGTATTGGACACAGCATGCTGAGCACAGCAGGCCCTAGGTTGACCCAAGATATCCTTTATGTACCTCTCTTCATTCACTTAAGAGTAGGTTGTTTTGTTTTGGTTTTTTTTCTGGCAGATTTTTCTCAAAGTAGTCCACCAGACAAAGTGATGTTCACCTACAGGAAACTATTTTTGAATATTAATTTGTTCAACACTTAAGACTCCATCTACTTTGCTGCTTCTATTTGTGAGATATGACAAAGCATAATACCTCGCACAAAACAGTGACATGAGACCTGCCATCCTTCTTGAATGTATGGTCTGCATCTACCTCCTTTGTCTCACACAGTAGTGGCCTACTGCAAAGGGGATCTCCGAAATAAAAGGTTACTTATAAATACATTTCTCTAAGAGCACAGAATTCCAAGAGCCCTGATTCTACATTTCATTTGTCAGTTTCACTTATTCATTTCATGGGAAATATAGCGTATTCTGGTTTAACTTTTTCTCTTTAGTCTCCCCTTAACGATGTGCTGCATGTAATATTGATCTTTGATCAGACTTACTCAGCAGATACTAGCAGCTTTTGTTTTTAAAAGGTGACCAGATAATTGGTTTGTTATCAAGTATATAGTTAAGATGCCTCACACAGCTCTGTTTGTCCGTACTTCTCTTATTCTCTGCCAACTGGTACCTCAGTCTTATTGGTATCCAATAATAAGCCCGATTACAGCTAGCCCTAGGAGACATGACAAAAAGAGAGTCCTCATCTTGCATTAATTGCTCGTATTGAAACTATGCCACATCTCTCGAAGCTAGATGTTGCTTAGTATCCCTTTGATATGATAATGACATGCTTCTTAGCAGATGAATATGCAAATTAAAAGCAGTAATTTGGTGGCATGCACCTGCTGACACTGCACTACTATGCTTATGTGCTCCTCTGTAACACTGCAGCTACACAAAAGCATCACAGAGGTAAAATTAAATTCTAATGTCGTATATATTAAACAGATGCTTCCACTTTTCTTTGTATATCTACTTTTTACAGAATTTGCTATTGGAATCTCAGTTCTCCCTTCGTGCAATTAGTGGACATTTATGTGTCATACACAGAAATGTACTTGGAGCTATTTAAGGGCTCTGTTTTTAAAGAAATGGTTTACATGAACTGCACTCTCAAAGAGGATTTTTTTTTTCCCCTTCATAGCAGAGAGGCAGAGGATTTTAATCTTGATGCACAAAAGACCTTCATTCATAAAAGAAACGCATACTTGAGCATGGCAGCTTGCAACAGAAAATTTCTGTGGTAAAGATACTGCAGTGTATACACTTATCCAAACTTTCTGGTACTGATTCTGAAAATTTTCCAACAGGTTCTGTGAACAAGCTATGTGTATTAATAACACAGAGTCAGTTTATGCCCTCAGGTATGTGCTTTAAGCTTTTTTATATTTGAGTAAGGTGCTGAATGTAAAAGTGGAATTTGGTTCCAAATTGCCAAGCTACTCGGAATTAGTATTAAGCTGAAGGTGCCAACAGGCTTGGCTCAGCAGGGCATAGCTAGCAACGCTGGACTGCCTCAGGTTCTGCTGACCTCACTGGCAGCTGAAAATGCTTTTCCCCTGGAGGTGGACTAGGTGACCCACTGGAATGATTCATAAGGAAACAAAGTATCATTTCCAGATGTGTTAAGATATAAATGCTCTGACATTACCTGACTCAGTGAAGTCTCCTTACAAACAGATGGGCAACTGAAGGAATTGAGGTGATATTTCACAGGACTGTCAGAGATTACAGATTAAGGAAAAGTCTTCTTATTCCTGAATTTATCCGATTCAGGAAATATGTATTGTGCAATTTCAAAAAAAAAAAAAACAAAAAACCAAACCCACAAAACCTCCCCCCAATCTCCCCCCCACAAAGCATGTAACTAATTTCCATAAACTAGGTAACTGTGGTTTTCAGAAATTTCTCAGCTCTTAATTAGCACTTCCATAACTGAAGGTTTAAATTTCTCTGCAGTTCCCTTTATCTGATGTGGGTTGTAAGTCTCTACCTGTTTTCATGGAAGTGGGCAGTCTATATCTTATGGCTGCCATTTATTCCATACCATGTAGAGGCCATTTACACGTGAGAAAGAACAGACCTCCTGCCTCTTCAAAAGAGAACAGCTGTATTGCAGAGATATTTCTCCTGATCACATTTTATTGCCCAAAAGAAAGGATGTGTTAATGGCAAACATGAGAACTATTAAATGTCTGTATAGTCTACTTCCTTTACCTAAGTCCAGACTTTACTCCAACCTGTTTCACTATCCAGCTTGCAGTTTGCATGTTACCAATGTAAAATAAATTATAATTAAAAAAATAAATACCTTCACTTGATCCTTACTGTCAGTGAAAAAGAATTCTAAGTTGTCCATTGTACATTTACTTTATATCTTAGTTTCTTTCTGAATAGGACATTTAAATAGGAAGAAATAGAGTGTTTGAAATTAATACACTAAATGACAAAGAGTTACAATAATTTTTTTATACACATAAGAGTGATGGAAATACTGCTTATATGTCATTACTGGATTAATTGGGTAGAGGGGTTTCCCTCTCTACACCTCATGAGGAGAAGAGAAGCTAATGCAATAGGATATCCATGATGAAGGCTAGAATAAGACAAGCTCACTTCAAGTAATGCAGCTCATAGTGAGATACAAATGAGATACAGGAATAAAGGAAATTATGTTAAAATAGCTTAAAAATATAGATGGGTTAAAATATTTAAAAGAAACAGATGGGTTACTTCTTTCTTTATGTTTGAGAGTTTTATACGGTTAGCGCCTTCCATACTCTATGTCAAGGGGCTTTCTTCTGATGACCACTGTGTGCGACGACTGCACTACACTGTCCAGTAATTACTGCTGACCATCATATTTCTTTGTTATCCATGCGTAATTTTCTCTGGTTTCATTTCAAAGGTTCTCTCTCCCAATGAATATTCATTAATGAATCATCTTTCTCCTTATATTTAAATAGTTAAATAATTTTTTTTCAGCAAAATTTCATTCTTGTTGAGTTTTATTTAGATCTACAGCATATCTACATACTGCATTCTTACCGGTTCATTCTACATACAGTCTTAATTTTCCTTCACAACCCTACTGAATCTTACCTGATCTTCAAATAACACAAGCACTTCTTTAGGGTCTTTAAGCAAATTCAATCATGTTCAAACAGTCTTTACTCTAACTCCCTGTTTCCTAAGGGTAATGCCTACTAGTAATCTTTTGGTTTATCAGCAATTTGCATTCCATATGAAATTGCCCAAATTATTAAATTCAGAAGAGTAAATTCTGTGACTAAATGTTCCCAGCATAAAATCTTGCATCACCCACCAAGTCTGTAACTTCAACTTCTCAAAAATTTCTATTAAAGTAGAATACTTTCATCAAAGCTGAATGGATTTTGTCTCAAAGAAGAAAAACACTTGAGGGGGAAGGCATTTAGACAAAGGAAATAAATTTAAAAAGAAAAATAGGAAAAGTCTCTGAAGGTTCTGTGGTTTTTACCTGCAGATTTAGTCTCCTCTCCAAGTGATGGTCCTTTACCTTATTTTAAAATGTATGTTCACCAATCCTTCTATTCTGTTCCATATTATTAGAGATGTGTAAAAAGCAGTTCATGTATGTATAATCTGCACATATATGTGTTTTTTTATATACATTCCCACAGTAGTTGCGTGGTTGTAGTTATTTGTTACGTTTTCTGCAAGCGTTTGGATCCACTTTGTCCAGAAGATATTATTGCATTCTAATATATCATTACTTCTTACTTCCCAAATGTCCACTCATATTTTAAAAAGACAAGGATTTGTATCCTTTAACATATTTATAATTCCATTTATAAAGCACAGGGCATTTCCTCAGCAGCAGGGGGCATTAGAATTAACAGAAACAATAACTAACCCAAATACATGATTATGCCAGGAAAGGCTTTAATAAAAACACTGAGTTTACACCTAACCTTTCAGCATAATAAAACCACAGACATGAGGGCAGTATCTTCATCCCTAAGGCTTCAGAAGTCATTAATGGAAACACTCATTACAGATACACCACTTGAAGTAGAATCTCTACTATGCAGATCTTTTAAGGATACTCTGGGAGGTCAACCTTGAATCTACTGGCACTCAAGATGAAGTAATCCTGAGAATCAATAATTTTCATGCTGATAATTTGTCACTAAACCCAAGATCTAGTAGCAGAGTGGCTCAGGGAATCTCAGCTCCCACAAGAAACTACTATAACAGACCTGGGACATGCTGACACAGAGTACCAAGTCTGTTGCTAAACAAAAGTAAATGACAGGTTCAAGCAGATACCGCTGAAGTCATTTGGAGTGCTGTTGTGAAACCTGTAAAATTCTCTTGAGACCTCAATAGTATCCTATTGCAACAGGCTTAGGTCCAAGATAAAACACAAAGCAGTGCAGTAGTGAATTTAAGAGTCAAAAATGCACACGTCTTGCCATTCCTGAGCATGAGGCTGGCAAGCATTATACTGTACATAAAAATTAAGGAAAAGACATTTTTCTTTCCCATAGCCACCTGACAGCCTAAGGTGAACTAACAAAAGCTTTTATTTAGAATGAAATCAGAATACTTCCCTAGGTGTGTTACTTCGAAGATGTCCCACACAGTATTTTTAATTCCCCTGGCTTGCCTACAGGGACAAAGTACACTATTTCATAAGCCTGGAGATAGTTACACAGGGTAACCATGGGTTCCTTTCAACCAGGAATGGAATTTCACATTAAGCAAGAGTAACTTCAAAATATTCACATGACTGCAGTAGAAACAGCTTATGTTACTCAAGAAATCAATCTTAAGAGACTAAGAGCCTTGCAAAGTAATAACACTACTTGGTTTCAGCCACTTATCTGTAGATCTTTTTTGCAGTAAAACGAAAACAGTACGAATGTCAGATTGCCATTATCTGTCAGGAATTTGAGCAGGAAAACAAAACAGGTTTAGTGCAATGATGAACAGTTGTGACAAATCATCAGCATTTTCTCTAGATCCTCATCTGAAAGCAGTTTCATATTTCATCTTCAGACTCTGCATTCCTTCTTACATTAAGTGAAAAAAACCTCCAGTGTTTTATACTATGTTACATTTACACAATTCATGTAGTACCTCTCAAGAAGTAGTGAAAAAGTTTCACTTTTTTTTGTACACCTAATTCTGACACCAAAGTATTTGGTTCAAAGTAATTCATATTAGCAATTATCAATGATTTCTCTTACAGTAATGCCAAGGCTGTAGTCACATAATGCAACTGTTGTCCTGCAAAGTGCACAAGGACAAAACTGACAGACTTGTAGGGACTGTTGTAAAGTCCATCTGTCCAGAATCTGAGTGCAGAGGGACTGCTTACAATTTAATGGTAAAAAGAAAAGGTGTATAGCTAAAGTTTTACATAGTAAGAAACCAGATATAAGAGGTTTTATATGAATGTCCACTGGTTTTGGTTTTGTTTTGTTTTCTTTTTTTTTTTTTTGTTCATACAATTTTACTGTCATCTGAGAGCAAATTGCTTAGAAATGAATTTATCTCTGTATTTTTTTGTTGCCATAAATAATATTCTAGTGTGATTTGGGGCTTCTGGCTTAAATGAATCCTTCAGTATTTTAGCCATGAGTCCATACAGCACTGCAATCAAACAGTTGCAAATAACTCCCTTAAAAGCAGAGAATTCCTGCACTGAATGCTGTTATCAGGCATCCCTTATTCCTCTAAGTCCTTGCCTGAGATGTGCAGAAAGGTCATAGTGTGGACAGTAAAGTTATCTTGTTGGTCAGCCTAAGAATTTAGGGGCTATGCATCAGAAGACAGACCTATAGGGAACATCTGGGTTCTCTGCTCCCTTTGCCAAAGAGCCTTGGGTAAAATGTGATGAAAGTAATTTCTTATGTACTTACAAAGCAGAAAAAGCCATTGATACTCCCCACTGCTTGACAAAGAGTAGTATGGACCTTACCAAGTGAATAATACTGCTCAATTAATTTCTGAACTTCCCTTCTCAGAAACACTAGGGAAGATATTTTTTCTTACTCTCAAATATCAGCAAACCCATTACTGTCCAAAATGTTTTCACAAGGAATTAGCTCATTTATAGGCCTATGCATATTTAACAAGTTCTGAATGCAAAATATTCTAGAATGCCACATTCAAACTTTCATCTAGCAAAGCACAGAAAAATTTGCTACATTTATACTTCTAAAGGTTGCAATCTATATGTATTCTAGGGCTGATTTTCTTCTTTTCATATGACTTCAAGGCATAGGTATATCTATTAAAGAAAAAGAACTTTCTTTTATGCAAAAAAAGCTTAAGTGAGAAAAGAATTTAGGCCTCATGCTTTTATTTTCACAGCAGTAAGACTGAACATTTCCCCATCTCACACAGGAAAAATGTGCATTTTCCATGTGGAAGACATGCATTTTCCATGTAAACATATGTAAAGCCATTCTGAGTGCAGATCCCTTGATTTAGAAATATTACTATCTCAGTAAGTAACAATCCTGATGGAGAGAAAGTTTATAATAGTAAAACGTACTGCATTAACACCATTAAACATCAATTAATGTAAACAGCTTAGTCTCAGAGCTGTCACTGAATAACTGAATGCACAATGACACACTGTTACTAATTCACTGGCAGTAGAAAGCTGTGTACAAATAATCCTTTAGGCTATTTCTTACTGAAAAAATGAAAGTAAAAACTGTGTGACCACTCAGTTGACAGTAGAGTGTTTGTCCAACATTATGCCAGATTTTGTTATTCATCTTTCCTTTTTTTTTTTTTGGCACTCTCTGCTCAAACTAATTGATGATGATTCCACTGAAATATCAGAGCTTTGTGATTCCTTGTCAGCTTTACTGACCTCTTTTTAGCTTTAAGTTTCACATTTTAAAGAGGAAAAATTAGACAAATATACTTCACAGTTTAGCCCACCCACACATCCCTGAGCCAACAATTCTTCAAGTGTGTGGGTTCACCACACACGAGCTCCACCTGACTGATTTTTACCTGGTGCGTGACCTTCAATTGAAAATTCCAGCAGCATGCAACTTGTCTTTGGCAAATGAATTGTAAGTATGCCAGCTGCCAGATGTCTTCATTTTAAAACACCTTCAAAACTGCTTTCTGGCATTGATCCATAGGCAAAACAAGCTAAGCTGTAGCTGTAATTTCTATTCTGTGTGCAAAAAGGGGAGGAAACGTAAGACGTGCTGCTTTACATCGCTAAGAATGGTACAAGGCAGTGGAAAAAAAACCCCAATGACTACTCATTACTGATGCGCTGCATATATTCAGTAAGAGTTTTTCCAGTACACAGAGCATATCCAAAATTTACATAAATATTCACACTAATAAAATACTTGTTTGAAGTAACATAGTTCTGAACAAAGGGATTCCCTCTCTACCATGAAAATTAATGCCTGTGCTTCCGAATGTGGACTAGCCAACCTATTTTGCTTCAGGTTCAGAAAAACTGCTTGGCAGAAGCACTAGAAGATCTTAATTAAATCTGTGCACAAGACCCGGGATCACATGGTTCTCAATTAGTTGTGTTCTATTCTGTTTTTCTGGCTGTTTGTTTCCTTTCAGAATCTGAAATTCATCCCAGAGTCACCCATAAGTTTCAGTGTTATCGGCAGATGTTTAGAACAAATCTGTGCTTATTTGTCTTTTTTAGTTAGCACCATAACAAACTCATTCTCCTGTCATGAAAAAAAATGACAATTTCCATTTGCTTTCCTTTGAATACCTAGATTCACCATATTCTATGTGTTGGATCACTCACACAATCTCAGAACCTAAAATGATTCAGAATCACTCATTCTAATGCCAAAAAAGACCTCTTCCTGTCTACTTTCTGCTATCAGAGTATTAACTACTACCTCACTGATGAGCTGCTCAGTCACACATATATTTCAATGAGAAACTTAACATGAGCTTGCAGTGTGCACTCGCAGCCCAGAAAGCCAACCGTATCCTGGGCTGCATCAAAAGGAGTGTGACCAGCAGGTTGAAGGAGGTGATCCTGCCCCTCTACTCTGCTCTCGTGAGACCTCACTTGGAGTATTGTGTGCAGTTCTGGTGTCCTC
>JANHGB010012956.1:0-16693 GCA_026283785.1 Coracopsis vasa
ACATTTATTTTCTTGATATGTTATATTTTATGGTACCTTTTTAAGAAAAACAGTATAGGGAATAAACACAATGTAAAGTAACACAGACCATGTTCATTCCTTCATGCTTTAGCCTGGCACATGAGAGGTGACACAGGGCTTAAAACAGTGTTTGCTATAAAGTTTCTAGAGTGTTTTTTAAAAATTATTTTTACAAATTATTCCCTCTTTATATATTTTTTTTTTCCTTAAACAGCTTTTTTTTTCTGCATGTTTGTTCTTTATTAGCGATATTTTCGTTAATCCTCAAAGGAGACAACCTCAAGATACAGAATGCAATAAATAATTCAAATTCAGGACAGACTTTTGAAGTGGTGGATTTCACTGGTAGAGGTTTTGATTGTTTCTTTTTCAAATAACAGCGTCAACCTGCACTTTTGCACTTTTACAATGCACTATATAAACACAGTACAGAAAGATGGCCACTGTTTCTAGTGTAATAATGATAACACATAAAAATAAGTTGTTACAGAAGGGAAAGGTACAAGTTAAAAAAGAAGGAAAAAAGTCCAAGAAAAAACAATAGGATATTCTAAGAATTGATTGGTAATTTTGGGAGCGTTGTTAAAGGTGTTTAGTTTTTTGAACAACAAATCATATCTCTGTAGAACATTTACCTTTTTTTTCTATTTGAATATCTTTCTGGTTTTGTTACTGAGCTGTATAAATGAAGCATCTTTTCCAAACTAATAATCCTTTAAATATGGCATGCTTGCTAGTATGCAAAGTAACAAAATTATAGATGTTAAAAAAGGCCTTCTAGTTTTTATCTGTTCGTGAGATAGTTCATACTTTCCAGACTTTGCCTTTTTTTATATGTTTATTTACAGAACCATGCCAATAACACGCAGATGACTAGGAGTGGATATTAGGAAGGATACTTAGTGCTGCTTAATAGGATGCAGTGCTAGGAGTCCCTAGGAAGAACCCCTGCAATGTGAATTACATTCCCCTTTCACGATTTCGGATATGGCCTACAACATCTTTTGCTATCTCTCCTCCTAGTTATGTGCTGATTTTCCATGTGAGAAGAAACAAGCTGCCTCCTTGCCCCGTGATTCATGCTCAGAATAAATTTTTTTGTGTAGGGAGCTTAGGGCTTTACAAATGAAAAGGCACTAGGTGAATACTAAGCATGAGGACTGCTGTATAAATTGAAAGACTTGAACATCTGTGGTACTTTCTCCTGTATTTCTGGTCTAGCAAGTTGCATATAACTCATGAATTCTTGTCCTCTTTATGAATAATGCCAACATTTATGTGTTGTACTCTTATATTTTTAAATTATTCCTACAGTCTGTCAAATCCAGTTAGGTACATCCCACATTTGCTTTTATTTATCTACAAAGTGCAGTCTTCTTCATTACAGTTGGGCTGCCAGCATGGATGGAAAACATCCCGAGACGTATATGAATTTAAATGGCAACAGAATGACTGGCACTAGGTATGTGTTTTTAGTGTCAAGGCTATAGTAAAGTATATCATTAGTTGTTAAACATAGTCTGCTGTCGGCTCAGTGCCAGTGTGCTGTCTTATGTGCAGTGCCAAACCTTGCTGAGAACCTAGCATGTTCTGTAGTTCAGTTGCATATTTTCTCAGTTGTAACTGCAGAAATGAGAAACCAAATGTAGTGACACAAAATAACTTCTGAACCATGTGAATGCTGGATTCCACCGTGACATGGAAGCCAGTCTTTGGGCCTGGAAAGTTCCTGCTGTGCATATTCCTCTGGGCCTCGTTTGTCCTTACTCACCTGTTCTAAGTGAGTAAATGGGAGTGAAATCATCCCTGAGTATCCTTCTCAGATACTTGGTGATTGTGAATGGCTGTGGTGGCTTCTTGCCAGTTACTTCCCACAGTCACAGCAGAAATAGGAATACAGGAATGTAGGAATACAGGGCAATGGGGAAAGTTATGCCTCAGATTAGTATCTCTTTGTGTGGGGTGTTTCCTATCACCTGGTGGGATGGAAAAGTCTCTTGTCACATTCCTTTGTGTTGCTTTTCCACCTTGCTGCTCCGTCCTTCTGTGATAAGGGTGCAGGTGAAGGAAGATCATTGAGTGTCCTTCACACCTTTGCTGCAGAGGATGAGTAACCAGATGCAAAGAAAGGCCATTTCACAAAAAGTTTTTGCATAGTTTGGTCCTGCAATGGCAGAAGTTAAGGAATAAGACTAAATGGTGAGTCACTTGATATTGATTTAAAAAAAGTCATTGTAAAATTATTCTGCCTCAATAATTTTGTAAGGGATATTATTAAAATAATAAAGTAATTTAATTTAAAGCAGGGATTCAGAAAGTGCTGGAGATAATAGTGTAAGCAGTACTTTTAGCAGAAATTGTCTTACTAATATGCTATTTTCTCTATCTGATTTTCTATATTCTGTGTAATGAAACATTTTTTATATACTGTCACTCTTTTGTGTGCTCTGTATTGAGTTTAATAAAACAAGACTATAAAAGTAAGCTAAAGTTTTTATTTGAATGCATTTTATGATTCTGTTGCATTGTCAAATAGTGTAGTCATGAGGTAAGCAGGAAGGAATGACAGAATTTTGTCCGCAAAAGCAAGGATTTAACTAGACATAGGTATCAGTAAGTGAAAGAAAAAATATTTTTATCTGATGGTGTAGCTTAGTCATTTGGATCTCTGCAGGAAAATATTAGAGAAATCAAGAAAATATAAGTGTTCTGGTATAAGCATAAAGTTTATTTTCCAGGTTGCAAAACACTAAGGCAATAACCAGCAATTAATTAAAACTATTTTACAGAACTACAGATGTTAAATTTTTTGTTGGTTTATTTTATTATGGTTTTGTTTGGGTTTTTTTTGCTAAGATTCTTCCATGATCTTTGCTGCTAGCCTGGTTTATAAGGTAGAAAAGGTGGAAATGACCTTAAAATAGATTACTGTGAAAATTTGAAAGACTGGTTCAACTCTGCTGTTCTAAAAAAGACTTAAGTGTTTCACTGAAAGAAAAAAACTACAAGAACTGAAAGGCCCGATTTAGAATTTAACCACAGAGGGATAATTTCACATTGGAGAAACACATCTAAAAATGTACTAACAGCAAGAGCTCCACTAGAACTAGTGATGCCTCCTCTTGAAACAGCTTTTAAAATTCACCAATGACGGATGACTGGCTACATTTTAGACTATTTAAAAGTATTATGGGGTCTCTGAAGTCTGGCATATTAATTCTTTCACTTGTATTAAGCATAAGGACAGTAACTGTAAAAGGGGCTTAAATGTTAGGGTTTTGTTTAGCTTTTGAAAGCCCAATACTAGTAGAAATATTTGTGTAGAACCTATTAAACTAGGAATTCAGACTTTACCCTTCTCACTGCATCTTTTGATTTAAGCCCTGAAGTCTGCAGTTCAAATGCTGCAGCAGCCTGCAGAAATGAAAGAAACTGCAGACGAACTTGGATAGTTTCATCCCTAAGCAGTGACTTGCAAAGTAGATAAAAACCAAAAAAGGGATCCCACCTGGCAACTGGACCCATCCACACATAGGAAAGTCAATATTTGTTCCGATTTAACTACAGCAGTTTTAACTGTACTGTCCAGTCTTACATTCAAGACTGAATAGCTTCCAACCAATTCAATTTAAAGGGAGAATTATGTGGACACACCTAGAGTTCAAAGAAAAATTGACAGCCATGAGTGACCTGTCTGAAAGTAATTAGTGCTCTTGTTCTGTCTCACAGTACGTATGTGTCCATCAACAGAAATGTTGCCACTAACTGGCAGTTAATGTGACCAGGAAATACGAGACTGGGTATGTAGGGACAAATCCTGCAGTCATTAACACAGAGGACAACAATTCTTAAGTATACTAGAAATGAGACAGAAAAGTCAACTAAAGAGGAATCTGTATCTCTGTACTACCTCCAAGCAGTTGGCTGTGGATCTGATGGGGTGAACTGAGGATTGCTGTGCTACCAACAACCTGCCCAGTAACTTGACATGCTGGAAATCAGAGACCTGGAGTAGTGAACCTATGTATGAAATTCTTTGGGAATGGGGTTAAAAAAAGGATTTTACTTTTGTATTTAGCAAAAGCAACCACAAATTACAAATGGGCTGGACAGTGGCTTTGCACTGACATAGATATCCTTTCATCATACAAGAAATTAATATCTTTGTGTAACCAGAGACACAGGCAATGTTTTACATTTCATTCCTCATTTTCCTTTTCCCTCTGGCAGAACTATTTAGTTGGTGGTTAAGTGAAACTCTCTGCACTTTAGAACTTCACCTCTTTTTGTTGAAACTGAGATACTGTGACTGCTCAGAACTGCATCTGGTTCTTCTACCTGCAAATCTATTCTGTGTTTCATTTTGCATTGAGTAACAGTTCCCCCATGTGATTTTTTTCTGTGAAAGCTCCACTTACTGCCACGGCCAATCTTTGTGCTTTGCCATGTGGGAAATGGACAAAATGCTTTTCTTGAAGGAAGGAAAAGAAAAAAGAGGACTATTTTAATGTCTCTTATTCCCTGGACACTATTGGTCTTTGTTATTTGGCCTAGGAACATCTCTTAGAGTCATAGAAGAAGCAAAGTGAAAAGCTGTACATGGGCAGAAGGGAGGAGAAAGATTGTGAATCACTAAAATACTCTGAAAGACTGATAATTTAAAGGTATTTCCAAACTCACAGGCATGGCTGTATTGTACATCAAATGGATGTTTGAGCAATATGTACAAGCAAAAAAGTTCTCTTGCCCCTCAGGTGGGCTCCCTTTTATTAGACTTCAGGATCATGTTCATTCTTCGCTCCTTCTTTGGGCTCAATCTAAACTACATATTCTTTCTACAAACTGAAAAGACTTGGGGAAAAAAGGGTGGAGAATACCTTCATTCTCATCCCTCTCTAACAGTGAGCAGGCAACTGTCTAGGGCACTCTCCAGGCATGGAGTTTTTTAGTGAGATTGATGGCAGCAACAGTAGTGCACTTAATTTAGTGGCATGTCAGATATTGTTGTGTGAAGTGTTAGTGGCAAAATTAATTACAACTGGCTTTACACATATTCACGCCATTGTGACATGAGTACATGCCTACAAACAAAGGCTAATGATAAAAGGTAATGGGCCTGAGTAATTACTTGCATTCACTGGTGCAAGTTTTTAAGGTTCATTGAAAATATCCTTTGCTTACAACAAGAGTAAATTTGGCCAGGTATGTTAAACTGCGGAGAGGGGTCTAATGGAGTATCGCAGAGGAGATTTTAAGTTTGGCCTGGATTAACATCATCATTAATGATCTGGAAGAACGTGGCAGTCAGCATGTTCATTAAATTTGCATGTGATACAAAGATTGGTTTCAAATACCACTGAAAGTACAAAACCACAGAGGGGCAGAGAGAAGCTTGACAGAATAAAACCAATAAAGAGAAGAAAAGAACAGGAAAGAGGAAAAAAATGAAAAAGAAAAGAGAAAAAAGAGAAAGAAAAAAAAGAAAAAAAATAGAAAAAAGATTCAGGTCAGCAAAATGTAGGTTGATAAAGGAAATGATTAATATTCTGAATTACAGTGTAGGAAGGAGAAGTCTGGGTAATGCCCACAGAGACAAAGAATTCTCATATAATTAATAATAATAATAATTTAAAAAAGCAGGTTAAAAAAACATGTTTATACTCAATTAGTGGGATCATACCACTAATACACTTCTTTAAACAAGGACACACATTATATAGACTTCCAGGCATGTCAAAATATTGAGAGATTGGAAAGAAATCAAAATAATACCTACAAATACACCAGTAACATTAAGAGAGAAGGGGTTGATTTCAGAGCAGAGTTTTAAAATAATTTATACAAAGTACTGGAGGTAAAACAGGTTTTCAGGGAGGAATTAGGATATGGGGAATATTGCAGTGCATGTGTGAGAATGGCAGATGTGTGTTCAGGGTAACGCCATGTTGTGTGAATGCAGCAAGGGAAATCACAACAGCGAAGATTCAAATTGGGAGCATGGAAAATATCTTCGAAGTAAAATCTTTTCATCTAGGAAGTAGTTTTCCCAAAAGTAGCTGGGATTTAACATTTCTGTGTATTTTATCCCCTCTCTTCCCAAAGCAGTGTGAGATAGATAGGCAAGTGCTATTATCCCTCTTTACCTGGTGGGGTACTAAGGATGCTGCTTAGCACCACTGCCAAGCTCTCACAGGCTCTTGCTGCTGGTAGGCGCTCGATCTGCTTTCAATTCCCTACAGAAGAGGACAGCCAAAGTGCCTCAAGCTGTAAAGAGATGAGAGCAAAGGATCCAGATCATTAATTATGACATAAATTTTCTCCTTTTTTTTGCAATATGAAGACTCAAAGTAAGATTTTTTGTATTTATTGCATCAGCCTGAAATTATAAGTACTGTATTTCTTCATATTCTTTTCTAGCATTGAGAATATGGTGACTTTATTATATTTTACCCTGAATGAGGCAGTATCTTAAAGTACTAAAGGTGTTAAAAGTCTGCTTTGCCTGAAGTATGCTCTTGTAGAGTTTAGTTTTAATCTTCCTTTTGAATAATCACTTTTATTAGCAAGGAGAAGGAAAATACTTCTTTTTTTTTCTGTTTAATCATGTTGAAATTAGAAATAAATGCTTCAGAAAACCACCCGTGTTTCTTTTTTTTTCACAGAGTAATTTCAGGATGATGGATATTTTTACAAAAAATATTTCTTCATTATCTTCTGTTTGGTGATGGTCTCATCAGCTGCTGTAGTGAATTTAGTGAGTCTTTTTAATTTGTCTGCTTGTTTCAGTTTAATTAATTTTCTTATATATGGGAAGGATTGATGTAAGTTAAAGATTAAATTCCTGCTTCAGATAGCTGGAATAAATTGGCAGATCAAACCAGCAGCTATTACTATCTTCTAGGTTTTTAAAAGAAAATTACTTTTTTTGCCATCATAGGATCCTTAAAGTCTATGAAATGTTTTTTCCAACCTCTCTAAGCTGTAATTACTGTATGAGGAATGAGAACTCTGGAGACCCCTATTTCTAAGCACTCAGCATTTGAGCCTCAGCAATGTGCAGTACCAGCAGAAGGAAGGATCATTCCTGAGATACTGTAATTGATTCGCTGTTCTTATTCAAAAAAAGTTAACTTCAACACAATAGTGGAAATAATCATAGGACTCTAAATATCAGTGACTAAAGAATCGCTGTGGAAGAACACACCAGCTTTTTATTGAACACCTCTGGAGATCAGCTTTAAGTCTCTTTTTTTTTTTGCCAGCCATCTTGGGTTTCATAATTAAGCCAATTGACTTAATCACTTTATGCTACTGAAAAATGGTGCATTTCTTTTTCCATCCTTTTTGAGCCAGTAAGCTCTTCATAGTATGCAGTGTCATTTGCCATGTGTTTGTTCCAGTTTAGACTGAAAGTGGTTGGAGATTTCCAGATGATACTGTAATATCGGTAACAGACAAAAACCGTGTTTCTTGTCAGCAGGATCCTTTCATCTGAAACTCCAGAACACAAGACACAGAAGGGCTATGTTTGGAATTCTTAATTTCTTTATAACCCAAATGAAAAATAACTAGTAAAAGATACAAATGGTGTGATTAAGACAATAATATCAATACAGAAGAGATGAAAAATCTGGCATCGCAGATGTGGGGGAGAGCAAGGTGCATGGCAAATCCTCAGCAATAACAGCCATGCTGCAAAGGTTACTAGGCAGAATTTCAGAGCCAGATTTTGGGAGAGCTGCCCAGGAGACTCCCACTTGCGCATAAGAATCCCTTCACACTGCATGCTCCAAAATTTCGGGAATTAAACCCATCCTGTGTACAGGCTTAGAGAATGCACATTTTGTGCCTATTCTGTCCTCCCATAGCTTCTATGTGTGTCTCAGTTGCCAAAGGTGCCTTAGGCTATGGATTCAATTTCTTTCCTCCTAGACACATGATTCTCAACTTTTTGGCAGCTCACTGACTAAGCTTGAACAGCTTTGTAGGATGAATCCAGGTCTCCTAAATATTGGCAACAGAAATTAAACTATCAATGGTAATAAATCAAAATAGCTGCTGTATGATTCAGAGAAGAAATAATATACTCCTTTAATAGCAAAACAATTAAAACCTAATTAACGAATAAACTAAAGGGATGAATAACAATATCTTGAATATCTTGAACATAACTTACATCCATATGTTTTAAGGAACTCGAAGAATAAACTAAGAAAACATCTGGTCCAGTGGTATTGGAAGAGCACAAATGTATTTTCACGATTCACAGAAATGAACAATATGACTTGGTAAATCTGATACAAGTTCACCAGTCATCAGGAATGGAGATCATGATCCTGTATTCAGTTGCTGAAGGTGCACAAAAAGCAGATCAGTAGGTTGAAGGAGTTGACTGGTGCCCTGCCTTACATCTGCAGGGCACCAGTCCTGCAATTTAAGGATTTTAATTTAAAGGTTTTACTTCAGTCTGGATTTAGTGTGGTCGTTTGGAGTCAGTATGCCCCAGTATAAATGCGTTCCTCCAGGAAAAAAAGGAGATAAAGTGAACTGGAGAGAAGGAGCTGTGTTCAGAAAACCAGTATCTCCACAAAGGTTATAGAGGTCAAGCAGTTCAGCACAGTTTCCAGTTTGGTACAATATACAACACTGGTATATATACCACAAGAAACTTGTGAAATTCAGTCAATGTATGGGACTAATGTATGGGAAACTTACATTGTATGTTAAATGGTGGTTTATGCACTCTAAGTACCTGAGTGTGGAAGGTTTGAAAGATAATTAAGAGTGCAGAAAGTGGTGAATAAATGGGAAAAAGCTTCTACATGTAGGATGTTAAGGATGACTCTACACATACTTCTGCTTCCCAGCTTCTGATATGCTTTCTCCTCTTTACCAGCCTTAACATATGGGGAGGCTCTCCTCCATCTCTCATTTTATGGATGCTGGCAAGCTGCCATTCCTGGGCACTGGAAATGTACATTGATGTGTCAGCCCAGAAAGAGGGAATGCTGCAGCATTGCCTTTCCTGCTAAAACAGGCTGTGTGCTGCTGGGACATAACTCTGTCCCTGGCTTTTCCCCAGCCTCTTGCTTTAATTTTCTGGGCATGCCATCTCTGAGATAGCATTGACCTTACGTCTCTGCATTCAGGTGTGTGCTTCCTTCTCTCCTCACTCACCCCCCTTCACCTTTGCTTCACTTTAGGTGGTCCCTTCTGGCTTCAAACTCTGTAGTAATGGAAAGGGTTATTATCAATATTACTAGTCCATAAAAGTTCTTTGCTTTTATTTATATGAGGCATCTGTTTATCAGCAGTTCTAAATACAAGTGCCTTGCTGTAAGTGCAGACACACAAAGCATTTCAGCACAGAAACTGCTTGAGGTCAGCTCTGAAGTGATATCTAACATGACAATGAACTCTTTAAAACAGTCTATCAGTTACTCCATATGCCTGCTGTGAAGTGATAGTGATGTTGAATACAGGCACACAGAGAAAAATACATTTATGAAAAGTTTTATTGAGTCTATCAGAAAAGGAAAGCCTGTACAGCAATAATAAATAAGCATAAAAACCCGCAACATTCCAAACAAATCACATTTTGGTATGTTGATAATGTAACTAGCTTGTGCTTCAGGATTAATGCATTAATTTTATACTGAAATAGCAGTCAAAGTTTTCATTCTAAATTCAGGCCATTTGGAAATATCTTTTCTGTCTTTTCAATTTGTATTCATTTGCCTTTTTTTCTTTATAATCAAATAATTTGAGCTCTGGAAAGGTAATATTCCTGCAAATAGATATATGACAACACTTCATCACACCTATTCTAGCAAGCAAAACTTAATGCTTGAATAATAAGGCTTTCATAGATCCATAACAGGTACGATCAGAAGTGGCATGGAGTGAGCATTAGAAGACATGGCTTCTCTGCAGTGGAAATTTCCATTTACACCATTTGTGAAATTTGCTTCTCTGCGATGGAAATCTCCATTTACACCATTTGTGAACATAAAACTCAGAAGACTTTCATTTTGCCAGGATAATAGAGTATTTAAACAAAACTGTTACTTTGGTCAGGAAATACGTGTTGCCTCCTAGCTCTGAGGTGGTTTTTTATGTAGGTATGGTTTTCGTGGTGATTAGTGCTATTACATGTTGAAAAAAATACAGCTGTTGCAGGCTCTCTAAAGCTACATCAGAGCAAAATGGGTTACACATTGCAGGCACAATTCTTTCATGAGAATAAGAGGTTTTAATCTGCAAATGCAGCATAATAGTATTCCCAGGTCAATTTCTGCTTTGCTCACTAAGGCAAATGGTGTAAATTAGTTTAAATAGGTGGCGGAATTGAAGTGACAAGAGTAATTTATGCTACCTGAGGTTCTGTTAACTCCTTTAAAAGATGAGACACTCTGTTAAAGTCCTTGCAGACTGGTCTAATTGGGCAGGCTTGAAGGATGCTCAGTACATTTCCCTGGGTCCTGCAGCTCACTTTGTAAAGCCTGTGGGCAGAGTTCTGCAGGATGGCTCGGTTGTCAGCTGCCTTCCATCACAGACTCTGTAGCTCTTCCACACAGGGTTCAGACTGGTTTTGTTTCTACCACTGTATTATTAAATACTGAATGTACTCTTTACACTCACAAGTATTTTCAGTGCCCAGAAGTGTGTGAGCAATGTGAGATATAGCAGTATCTACCTCAAATCCTTTTTATAGATAATGTTTACTGGTTCTGAAACATGCACAATTTGCACAGACTGCTGCTGACACATTTGATCCATAAGCAAATTATACCTTAGTCTCAAATGTGTGATACCAGAATGTCAAAAGACCTAAAGTTTATGTTGTTCTACCCCCACTGTTAAAGCACATGTTTTAGAGCAAGGTAGTTTTTTCTATTGCAGAATTCTTAGCTGGGGAAAAAAGCATGGGCAAGGAAATGAACAAACCCCAATTTGTGCTTTTTATTCTTAAAAGAGGAGCTGCAATGTGTCGCTTGAGCAGTCTTTCCTCAAGTGTCTTCCCAGTAAATTACAGTTTCTCTTGCATGCCACATGCATCATTAAACATTCCATGCATCTCCCAGTGTTTCTATATCCTTTCTCTGAGAAAGCCAGTAATAAGATTAATCTTTGTCACTAACAATCAGTTGTATAGCTATGAGGAAGGAATGTTTTATATATAAATGCACAATGGAAGCCAAAGGTTAAGCTGAGGTCTACTAAATTAAGGGCATCTATCAGTATACTCAGTTTTCTCATACCTCTTCATATATTCCTGTGATGCTGTTAAATTCAGGCATTTAAATGCTAATCCAGGGATCCAAATGATTGGTAGTTAGCCATCTGCACTTGATATAAACAGTAATAGAAAAGAGAAAACCAGACCTGGAAATATGGCTATATATTCACTATAGGGCTTTGGGATGACTTTCTTTTCACACCCTTAACAACATCCTTCAGGAATCAATGCTTTCTCTTCCATTCAGGCACCTGAGCTACCCCTAACTTTTAACTAGAACTATGAGTTAGGAAATAGCTGGCTGGGCTTGCCTGAGATCATCAGGATACAATTGATCCAATAAACAAGTATGCAGTTGTTGCACAGTTGTACTTGCAGAAGAGGATTTAGTGTTCCTGGTTTGTGAAAACACATGCTGGAGGAGTCTCCTGCAACTCCTATGCAGACCTTCCACTTGCAATTGTGATCTTCTGTGCTTCTGAATTCCAGTCCTATGACCTCTGTGAATTCTGTATTGGTGGCAGCCCATACTGCTTGCAAAAAACAAGATGATGTAAAAAGGCAACTGCTGTTCAGGGTTCAGGGTGTATTCTGGATTAATTTTTCTTATATTGCATTTACTTCTTTGAAGTATCAGTGCAGAACTAGGTGGGTACACATGAACAACACGAGACCAGTCATGTATTAACAATTAACTATTTTACTTCATCACGTGTTTCTAGGCATTATAGAAGAATTAGATCTTGGCAAGACAAAGAAGTAGAGAGCATTTTATAGTGACCTAGATAAGAAAGGTATGTCTGGGAAATGCTAATAAGCATTTTACCTCTCTGATCGCTTCTGCTCCACTGATTTATCATTTAATGCAGCACATTGCGATGCAGGTATCCTTCCTTTTCATGATCCTGCATTCCACCTAATAAACCCTCCCTTCAGCAGGGCTTGTTAACACAAGCAGCCTGTAGCATTACTAACTGCTAGTGTTTTCAGTTCTTCCCTTAGCTTGGGCATGGCTGTTAGCAGACAGATCTATTCTGCGTTTGAGTCATGTCCTTTGAATGAAAGTCCCACAGCCCAGAAAAATGGGAAAATAAAACCAGCTTGCAAGCTGGCGTCAGGGCTCCAGGTGCTAGAGATGCAATTTCAGTCCTCTTGATAAGCCAAGGTGCTAAAACAGTGAGAGGTGATGTGCTCAGCTGTTAGGGCTGAGCACAGAGGATCTGTCCAGTTCTGAAGTTTATGCTGCATTTTGGGAATCCCTCAGGGTGAGAAAAATGTGATAAAATACCATGTGTAAAAACAAGAATGTGGGGTTAATTCTCCCTTTGCTTCAAGCCTCCAAGTTAGTCAGCTTATAAGGAAATTTGGTTAAAACAGGTGAGAATTCACAGTCATTTACTTGAATAAATATTTTGAGAATATAGGTATGTCTACATCTTTTTCCTCTATTACGTAAGTACCTAGTTTGGCATCTACAGCCAAAAGCTACTGCTGAAGGGAGTTTTCTGGATTTATTTCAGAAAAAAAAGAATCCTAAGTAATTTTTGTCCATTTTTGCTAGCAATAGCTTTATAGGGAAAAGTGTCTTTCATATAAAACAAAATGATAGGTCACTTTCTACAGAGGTGCAAGGTGTGAGTTTTCTCTCATGCTAAGAAAAATTAGAGTTTTGTCTCATGTTCTGTGTAAGTGCTTAACTCCTACTACCAAGAGATGCTGTGTGTTCAGAAGAAGTAGGAAGGATGCTACTGCACCTCGCCCCAGGCCTGAGCTTTTAGGCATGTGTTAGGCATCCTCTGAGAATGGATATGGGTCAAAGTACTTGGGTGGACAATGAGGAATTATTTAGTGCCTGGATTTTACCTGGGTTTCTGTGTAAAGTAAGTGTCAAGCTACTTACCATTGTCAAGAGCAAGGTATTTCCTAGTATGTCCAGAAGCTGAGGATTCATTTCAGTCTTTCTCTGGGTACTCCCCTCTTCTGTGACTGCATTTACTGTTCTTTTAAATTTGACTAATGGTATCTACGTCATGAAGGATTTCCATGTCCAAAGTAATTAAGTCTGAAAAGCATGTTGAGACATTCAGATAGAAAGCACTAACTGCGCTGATATAATTATACACTGCATAACTGATCCAAGTAGCAAAGAAAAGTGGAACATGAAAGTACAGCTAAATTTATCCCAGAAAATGGGTTCAGCAGTTCAGCATTCAGATTTAGATCAGTAGAGCAGCCTCACTGCTGTTAAAAGCCACATAATCAGCTAATTTTGGCTGATGTACTATCCGTTGTTGTGAAGTGCCTCTTTATGTGTTCTGATTTAGTTATTAATTAAGAGAAGTCCTATTGTACAAGTAACATATGGTTTTGTTTTAAAATGTTCTCTGGATAAAACATTTACTTCTTGATATCAATTCTTAAATACTTTTCTTCCATTAAACTTACCTTACTTTTTATGTTTTGCAAGCCATACACAGATCATAGCATTCATAAAGTGGTTTTAGGATATGGGGATGAACAATTTTGCACAAATTTAGCATACTGAAAATGAAAACTCAGAGAATATTTAAAATCCACCTGGTGGTGTGCAAAGATGGTGACTGGGCTACAGGTACAGTATTTAATCCCCTACCCTTTTCACCACCCAGGTATAAAACAAATGGCAAAGTAATCTGCCAGTAATGTAACCTGCTTTGTAAACCAGCCAATGCATTTTGCTTCCCAAATTCTGATAGCATTGCTTGTGCAAATTGAGGTTTTATAGCTCTCACTCATGCGTTCAAAATTAATTGTGTTAGCTCATAGAACTATTGCTTTATGTTTTTCCTGATGCCACCGGAATAAGAGGTCCAGTAGCTTTTTTTAACGGATTTTTTTAAAGTACAGCAGCCCTTTTAGCAAAAGAAATAGTATCTGTTGTATCTGGAATTTATCCTAATATTGCAAGTGTGCAGCAGCATTGTGCACATTGAAGCAATACTGTACAGAACATTTGACTTGAGAATTATAAAAGCAACCAGCTAACCTCGTCCCCATAAACACATTCAAGGCAAAGTTTTCTGTTAATGTTAACTGAGCAGGACTGCATGCTGTGGAGATGGTAGTTTGTACTGGTTTTGCACCTGGCCTGGTGAGTTAAAGCACGAGTATCATGACCTTGTAACTCTTCTTCACAGCAGAAGCAAGCAGAAGGTGCTGTCCTCAGCTGATGGCTCTGTGTCTTATTGAGTCCTAAGTGAAAGTGCAAAGAGCTTTGCTAGGCTGCACTGGGGGACAGTACTTCAGACAACCAAAAGGGCCCAGTCTGGGAAAGAAATGAAATAATGCACCCCAACTCTGCTGTCAGGGTGCTGTCCTGTTGTAGGCTTATGCAAAGGGGTAAATATCATCCCAGTGTGCAACATTAAACTCATTCTCAGCTGCTGCTTAAAATTCACATACTCTTCATTGGTTGCAGTGATTATTAAAAATACTATATATTAAAACCAGTAAGAATATAATTCATTGTATAATACATTAATTATGTTCATAATTCTTACTATGCTCTTGAATCCCAGTGGGACTTGTAGGTTTTTGGGTGATGTGGTTGTTGAGTTTTAAGTGCTAAAATATAGGCTGCAGTTACATCTGGGTAATGAATGGGATGACTGGTTCAGTTTCACTTTATCACTGATTTATGTTTGTTGTATGAGAGGTAAACCAGAAAAGTGCTGCTGCTCATTCAGACTGCAGAAATCAGATCCTTTTTTTCCCTACCAGATGCAGAGAAATCAGATATAAATGTTGGAGAACTTACAAAAAAAAATTACTTCAAATAAAATCTATACTGAGACTCTGGCAGTAATAAAGCCTCTTAGAGAAGAGGAAAAAATCACAAAAGATAAGAGTAATGAAATTGAAAATAAAATTATCTTAGGATTTTTAAATTGCTGCTGTTACTTCCTAATGGAATGGGTAAAGGATTTTAACTTATTTTTAAAAAAGAACAAATAATTCTAAATTAGATTAGATTATCATTATCTCATTCATATCATAAATTATGTTATTCCAAAACGTAACTCAGTGCATAAAATTGAAAATTACATTTTACTTTTCAAGATAAAGGCATTATAGTCGAGTTGTTTTGCTTGGGCAAAAAGTCCTAACTGGCACTATTTCTTAGAGCAATTTTTAATGACCGTATTTCAATCAGAGCACAGTGGTAAGCATAATTACTATGCATTTTCAAAAATCAAAGCAACTATCAGGCTGAATTTGACTGCTTACAGTTTGACTGTGTGTATACATGATACTTTGCTGATGTTACTATTGGGATGTACTTGTTTATTTCTTTATTAGAGATTTTCTTAGCAAAACCTCCCTATTTCTGTGTCTCGCGGCCCTGCCCTTTCAGAAGGGCTCAAGTGGCTGACCTGCCATGGCAGCAGGAAGCTTTGCAAACCTGCTGAAATACCCTGCACCAAAGGCCTTAGTTTACCTTTAAACACTGATGAAGGTAGAAATCTGCGGCTGGGGAACAGAAGCAGACTTTATGATTCATTCAGGTTGCTGCAGGGGGAGATAAGACAGCAATGGAGCATTGGCATGCAGCGGAGGTGAGTGTGGGATGGGGTGACCATGTGGCATCCAGATCTGGCTCTTGACTGGTTCTGGTTTATAGAATCATAGAATCAACCAAGTTGGAAAAGACCTTTAAGATCATTGAGCCCAACTGTTACCTCAGGACTATGAACCCCACCACTAAGCCATGTCACTAAGGGCAGAATCATCTCCCCTCATGGCTGCCTCTCATGATCTCCAGTCACAGCCATCCCTCATCTGCCCTCTTGTAGTGGCCCGCACAATCTAGCTGTCGCTCCTACCCCTTATGGCCACCCCCCATCTCCCGTCAAGATCTCCCCTCATGGCCATCCCTTATGGCTCATGGCTGTCCCTGCTCTCACTTCACAATCTCCCCTCACAACTTCCCCACCACTCCCTTCATGATCTTCCCTTATGGCCACCCCTGCTCTGACTTTGATCTCCCCTCACCTATCATGACCGCCCCACCTCTCCCCTCATTATCTTCCCTTATGGCTGCCTTTGCTCTTCCCTCATAATCTCCCCTCATCCCTCATGGCCACCCCTCCTGTCTCCTCATGACTTCCCCTCATGGCCGCCTCTCCTGTCCCCTCATGATCCCTGTTCTTGACTGCCCCACCTCTCCCCTCATGATCTTCCCTCATGGGTGTCCCTGCTTTTCCCTCCCAATCTTCCCTCATGGCTGTCCCCCCACAATCTCCCCTCACCCATCATGACTGTCCCTCTTGTCCACTTGCGATCTCCCCATATCTCTCATGGCTGCCTCTCCTGTCCCCTCACGCCACCTTTTTGGCGGTATCTTGGGCAGGAGCCGCAAAGTCCCTATCCTCTGGCGTACTATCCCGCCTGATT